>MU181962.1:103401-123182 GCA_016904865.1 Pissodes strobi
CATCAGAAGTCATATATTTTTTAATAATTATGATTTTTTTTAAATAGAACATTTCACCGTTTGATACAGAATTATTTTCTGCAAGAGTCATTAACGGAGGCAGTCTCGATTACCTTTCGATCGCGATCATCAGTTTTGGATTACGGTAGTGTCCATTAATGAAAAAGTTTTTCAATCAGCATATAGTGGACAAACTCTTATGTACAGACAATACAAGATTGGACGAACGGTACAATAGCGGTCTTGCTTTTAGACCTGGACGATTTTCGGTAAATGTATGGGGTTGGTTTCGTGCTTAGGGACTTGGTGTCTGCTGGCGATTAGAGGGAAGGTTTAACGCCGAACATAATATGTTCGTTCTTGAAAATGTAATGCTCCCATTTGTTGGACAAGCATATCCAAATAACTCATTCGTTTTTCAGCAGGATAATCGCACGTTTCATACCGCAATGCTATGAGAGTATGGTTTCATCGTAATAATGTGGATTCCTTGCCATAGCCCGCTTATAGTCCCCATATTAAGCCCATAGAGAATATCTGAGGCCTAATTGTAAGAGAACTATATAAAATACATTTTAGGCTAAACAACTAATGAACTATTATAGCGAGTAATCCACGAGTGCTGGCAAGGGCTAGATCCAAGTGTTATGGTGAATCTATTTAAATCAAATCCAGACAGATTGGCTCAAATAGTCTAAAAAATGGTCATATGATAAAATATAAAATTTTTACAATTGTTCTAGCTTTTACCCTAGTTTTGTTGATATTAGTTACGTTAAGGTTAAAAATTGCGTTATTATAAAAATATTCTCATACATAAAAATCATTTATCACATTTTCCTTAGATGTTTTTTTTTATCTACTGACGCCAATAAAGCACGCTTGATTTATGAAAATATGGCAAAATCTAGTCATAAGACTTGTACCCATTTTCAGTGAATAATTTAACCTAGTAGCATAACGTTTTTATTAATAAATAAAAGTAATTTATTTAACCTAGTAGTGTAACGTGTTTCTTAAACAAGTATATACAAATGTATTATAAACCTTATTTAGGATCCCTTTAATATAAATTTTGTAATTTTTTATTGTTTCTAATTTTTTCGTTAAGCTTTTAAAAATTTCTCATATTTTCATGTTCATGAAAATGTTTCCGGCGCAAATATTTCCACTTTTGTAACCAGTCTTATTCGCCAATTGCTCATCCAGCTGGTCCATATGCCTAGCTCACTCAGCGGTTTATATTTTTTTATAGAAGGCGTGGGTTGAAGTCTTTGGCAGTTAGAGCGAGCGCTACTAAATTTTTACGGTACGAAATTTATTCGAAATTCCATCTGTCTAAAAATCGGATAATAAAATTTAGAAAAAATACCCTGTGAAAAAGTGTAAAAAAATAGAATAATTTAATTATAGCCTAAATACAGTTGCCAAAATAAACACGAGAAATAGAAATAACCAGTTTATTTAAAAAATTGCTAGGTTAGAACAATCTACTTTCTTAAAATCTAGAAAATTTTCTGATTATTGATGGTTAATATTATGCTAAAAATTATGGAATATCACTTAAGCGGACCTATATACGAAACAAATTTATCAATGGCTATGTTAATTAAGTTTCATCTTGACACTTTAACTCTAGAAATTACAACAATCAAGTAACAATTAAACGATTAAGGCCTGGTGCTTACTGCAAAGAAACTTCATATTAAAAAGTAGCACTAGATATGGTACTTTAGCAAGTTTCTGATCAATAAATTAACATCACTAATAACTGTATAAAAATCTGAATAAATTATCTCGATGTTAATTAAAGAGCGGAGTTATCTTTAAAAGAATATTTTAATATCACCCAGTTACTATTGCTTAAATATGTAACAATTTATTAAAATTTGGGAATAAATATCCACTAAACTACGCTTAGCTTATTCCCTTGGCAGCGGGAATATAGAAGACTTTTAAAATGACTTCAAAATGCCAAACTAAAAGGGCTTTACTGAATAAAATATGTAGAAATAAATATAGCCGCACCAAATAAGGAAAATTGAGCGGAATTGACCGATATCAAGGCAAAACGTTCAATAATGAGGTTTAAATAAGTAAAATTAAATTTCTGCAATGGGTTTTACAGATAGATATAATTAACTTAATATGAAGGCATAACCGCTTTAATTCTACTATATAAATTTAGATAATAACAATAGAGGAAAATTACAGTTTATTAGAGGACTGTTCTCTTATTGAAAACACTAAATAAGTTCAGCGAACTAAAACTCAGTATCTCTGGAAGTAATATTTCCAGTAGGTGCTTCTCTGTAGATTATATTTAGACTTTTCACTTGAAAAATTTAAGATTCTGGCAAAAGATACGCGGTACTACGCTTTGTAATATTAACGAAAAAGGCTATCTAGCAATCATCAACCAGCAGTTGAAACGTAAACAGCACAAGGCGGTAGGTGTGTGTGTATGAGAAGGCTTCAACTTTTCACCTCCTTCGCAATATGTCTTATTTTCATGCGCATGTTCGGAAGACGCCAGCTGTCAAGCGGGTCGGAGTACTGAAATCCACTCGTAATAGTAATGTTGTGATAATCGATGCCACACATAGAGAAAATTGCTGTATAATATTAAGGTACAATTAAAAAGTAGTATCTTAATTATGCCATGTGAATCTGCGCCATATTACTCAGATTGTGAATGTTTGTTTAAGAATATTCATATTTCCGGATTCTATAATATAATTCTATAATGTATTTTGATAATCTTCATTCAGTGAGCGCTTTACCAGCTTTATCTAAGATACTAGAGAGGTTTATAGACTCGCAAGTACGTAATTTCTTTACAAGAATACAAGAATTACGTATTTTTATTAATTTTATTACACCCCGTGAAGGCTAGGTTGGTTTCTCAGAATTTACTATTTTAGTAGTTTTCCGAATTCTACTTAGCTAATAGAATATATACCTAGAGGCAAAATTGATTCACAAATGTCGAATATACGTGCTTTGTGATCAGGACTTCCACAGTCTTTTTATGTATATTTCATGTACTAAAGAGCTATTAGATATATCCACCTCTAATACTTCTAATATTCTTCAAAAAACTGATAAAGTATGTGTGGAAATATTAATCTAGATATTAACAGCAATTTTCGATGTTTCAGCTGAATCTTTTCAAGAATAAAACATTACTGTTACTGCTGGCTGCTGGTGATGTGACAACAGCTGCAATTCGAGATAAAGTAAAAGTAATCTCATGTACAGGTCTTACAAAACAGGAAGTGCCCTGACCTTCGGGTGCGCGGTAAACAGGTGGATGGGCTATCTAGGGGCTTATGTACAGTATGTCAAAAAAATAAGACATTTGTTGCGAATGAATTTATTAATTTGAATTATTTGCAATCATGCCTTATACAGTTTATTAAACAAGAAGCAGATATCGGAAGACCAGTAATTGATTTGAGTAAAGTGCACGACTATGTTTCAGCTGTAGCCAAGATTAGAACAATTAAACGAATCAAGCCGGAAGACAAAAATTTTGAATCTGGTACATTTACATCTTCTTCCACGCCAAAGAAAAAACGTGAAAACACAAATGGCAAATTAGCTTTGTATGATGCTTATCAAGGCGTGTTACCCAGAACAATCTACAATTTCCGCAGAAAGTTTAAAAGTAATGCCAATTACTAGAAATGTGTGGATAGTTTAAGGAAATAAATAAATAAAAACTAGATTTCGTTATAAAAAACCAAGACCAATAGAACAATTTTGATGAAAAAACCTGACATAAGACATCTTCGAATCCAGTTTGTAAAGAAAATTAAAGGTGGAGGCCCATTTGTTTATATGTATGAAACATACATATATTCGTCACATATAATCAAAAAATCTTGGATCGACGAAACTGGCGAAGGCATAAGACAACCTGTATCAAAAGCCGCACGCCTTACAACCGTGAATGAGGAGAAGTTTGTTTTGTGCCAAATTCATAGGTCAACAATTTCCCTATGAATAGCCCTGAATTTAAGTTTCATTTATTATCAGATCGCCCATGTTTATATAATAATATTAATTAAATCCTACTTTCTACAATAATCGAACGATTAAAGGTTATTTCTACCTTAGGTCTATTGTTCATGCAATGTTCTAATTAAATAGATAAAAAATTTAATTTAATTTACGCAATCCACATTTTGCATTTTGATCTGATAATCGACTATTTTACTTCTACAGCGTCACCAGTTTATTTCCATAGTTTCAAATCCTGAATTTACACTTTACGTTTGAATGCACATGCACCTTTTCATGTTTAATCCATTCTCTAAATGTTCGCAAACATCTATTTGCTACCTTATTTAATGGCACTAGGAAATGCTGAATTTATGCACCTTAAATCCATAGAATCATTTCGGTTGACCGTTCGGTTAAATGGTCATATTTTGCATGAAATTTCGTACGTAGTAATTCGCTTCTCTTTATCGAAATTTTGCTAATTTAACTCAGATTAACATTGCTGTAGTAGTTAAAATATCCAGAAACTGAACTAATAAGTTTGTCTTTCTTTCTATGTTTCTAACATGTCCTCTTATTTGTTTCTGATATTTACTCTTTCCTGGCAGCAATGGTAATGCATAACACTTAGGATCAGACAAGATCCTTTCGCATGGGTTGAACTATACCTTGCATTGGTGCATTCCTGTTTTTTGTTCAAAGCTTCTATTCCACCACAGATCTATATAGCTACGCAACAGATGCCTACTCCGGTATTAAAAGTGTCGCTCGCCAATAATGTAATAAACTTAAATATTTTCCTATTTACACGTGTTTTGCCCCTCCGTGTTGCCAAGTCGCGAACTGTCGTTTACCTTTCATATCACATTATGGTATTACTCATTTTCTTGGCAATCGTATGATATATTATGTCAAATTAAAGTTCATTATCAGATTCAGTGAATAGTGTGCTTGAACATGGGCTAAAACTCACCTTAAATATCAGTGTAAAAGGCCGTTACCAATTTTGTTAACTTATACTGTAATATCTCTTATTTGTATTAAGTAATAATATTATCACGCAGGCTTTTGTTTCGAAGATCAAAGGAATTTTTGAAATGTTTATCGACATGTCAAAGTACCATTTAATTTTGTTTTAAACTCTACTATCAATATGATAAATTTGTTCATTTAAATTGCCGTTTCATTAATAAACTATCACACTTAATAAAAAATATAAAAATCGTATTTTCTAAAAAAATATGTTTGTGTTAATTTGATACATAAATATTAATAATAAAAGTCGATGATTTGAGCGGGTCAAAAAGTCAGCAGACATATTGTTCGACGTGATAACTTGGCAACACCGACTCGTTCCTAGACGACTGGTTCACCCGCTCGCGAAAGCCGGTGAACATTTTTGGCCCCGCACAAAAAGCATTGGAAGAGGTATCCGTTGCGTAGCTATATAGATCTGTAATTCCACGTAAAATTGCAACGTTTTGGACTTGAAAGTTACAATTTTATGAGTTGGTTAATATCGATGCTAAGATACAACTGATACTCAAGGCTCTAATTAGAGATTGCATGTCATGCAAATATCAAAAATTGTTATCTGATGTACTGGCCTTTTATGTTCCCACTCCGAAGGTAGTAAGAGCTGAGATTCTTCTACCATATAGTAAAATTGTGTCTTTTTGCATATTTAATATGCTACATCCTACAATTTAGCACATTTTTGCAAGCATGCTGTTGTGGCTTGCTATTTTACTAAACAGGGAAGGACAGGGTTAATTGATAAACCTTGGTCCTTTTATGTTGTTTCGAATGATTATTCGATTAAGTGGCGACGGCGACGCCGAGGTTTTCAATGTAACTTTAAAAGTTTCGGTAGTCTGTGTTCGGTTGCTAATGATTAACATTTAGGACGTGGAGATCTTTTAATTGGTTTTGCTACTTGTTAGCTGGCTATAAAAGGTCGAACCTCTACCCTTTAAGAGCATTCATTGTTATGCAACTCAGTGGTGGCTCGTCGTATAAAGCAACAATATGATCTGAAATTTTCAAGCAATTTTTTTTATAAATATTATAGATATAAAACGTTTTTTGACTAATTGCCAATCATAAAAGTATAAAAATACAATGAAAGTTTAAAATATTAACTTTTAAACGCTCAAATCGTTGCCTGGCCGCATAACATAGCTGTATAGTAAGCCCCGAATTTTTTACTTTATAGGCGTCATGCATTGCCGGTATAGTACTACGCTCCCCACCCCCCACCCGTTCAGTTGCACAAGACGAGGCTTTAAATCAACGAACTGTCGTAGTGCTTGTAATGGTATTATTTTTCGCAGTAGCTTGCATGCTGCCTTTGTTTTTGAACAAGGACTTTTTATTTAAATCTCTCTTTTTAAAAACATAAAAAAACAAACCAGAAATGATTGATAAATAAATGACGCCATTGTTTTATGTTGTATGTTAAAATTTAAGGCACAGCAATCAAAATAAAGAATAGGTAGGTACTACAATCCTTTCTTTCATAATATGAGGGGTAGGTGCCTATTTGAAACTCGGCAACGTTTTATTGTCAACTTCCTCATCTCACCTCTTTTCTTTTATTTTCTTAAAGGGTTCAAGTATCGGGTCAGGTGCCAGATTGTCAGATGCTTATTCCTAATTAAAATTAGATCACGTCGATCATGACCGTTACGATTGAATTGGCGCGTGCCTATCAGTGAGTGGTTGGTTTGTTTTTGTTTGTAATCTTAGATTTTCGAGGCGGATTTACCGGTTTAAAAACGAATAGTTAATACTGTTGTTTTGTATAGCTGTGTTGTTAATAAGGAGGTAAGGTAAGGCAAGGGCCCTTACAACAAGGTAAGCTGATTTGTGTTTTATTTTAATAAAGCAGTATTGCCATATCCGAGGCCATATCTATTACCAAGGTTTTGCATATTAAAATTATATTTTGTTATCGGTAGTGGATTTTGCTGTTTTGGTTTCATGGACTTACCTCTAAGTATTTTAATTAAAAAGTTGTAAGATAGGTTAAAACTCGGGTTGAAATGAATCCCTTTCACGGTATTGTTTTGTCATTTGCTTGAAACCCCTTTCCTGCGACGATCTGAAGGGGAAAAGCAGCAAATTTTGGAGAGTCGACTCCGAAAATAACGGCAATTTTAGCTAAAAAAGGGTGGGTCGTCGGGATACTTCGCGAGCGTTTCAAAGTTCCTGGTACGATAATTATAAATAGCTTTGCGGAAGTTTATATAAATAAATATTTGTATAGCTGGCCGTGCATTTTATTAGGTAAAGCAAAAAATTCATGGTGCTCAAGTGATGGCGTCAAGGACTTAAAAAATTTCTGTTAGATAGAGTGCGGGATTCTTAAATTATTTTAAGGACTTTGAATTTGCACATTTAGTTTTAGTCTTTAGCGATGTTTTCTTCTTTCACGGATGTACTGTTTGATGTGTTACAAAAGCAGTCACTGTATAATAATCATTGCATATCTGAAATAAAAATTACGCAAGACCTCTTAAATAGGAAACAAAAATGACGAATCATTTAATCAGATTTTTGATGGAGCTGCTATAAGGAAGCCATTTCAGCTGAACAATGAGACAAACGGGCAAAATCCACATTAAATCAGGACAAGTTTTTGAAAAATATGGATTTATATTTCGAAGTTTTAAACACTATCTCATTACAAATTACCTTTCGAGCTCTAGAAAAAAATCAGTTTATCAATTTAATGGACACTACAAAAATTTTCCTACCGATGCAATAACTTACCTAAAAGACTTTCACCCTAACATATTTGCTGATTTTTAAAAACTGTATTCTGAGCTACAGTTTATGCGGACTAATGAAGAATTTTAAAACCCTGAACCACAAACTTTAATGAAAAATATTACTGAAAATAAAAATATCTTCAGAGAAGAATATAAACTATTTTCCTTAAGGATGACAATTCCATCTACTAGTGTTTCGGTTGAACCACGTAGTTCAGTGACGGAAAACAAACTTACAATTTTATCAAAGATTTCGATTGAAAATGAACTGCTTAATGAATTAATGAACACACAACCGTTTTACGAAGATATAATTATTGACTAATTTGCAAGCCTGAAAGATAAAGGGATCGATCTTGTATATGAAAAACTATAGACTTATAGCAATATTTTACATTTGATTTTACAATTTTATATCTATTTTAGCAATAACGCGAACGCGCCATCAAAATATGTTTGCTTTAGGTGGGTTTTTTAACAATTTTGAACAAAAGTTTGAGCGTGGCGCCCCAAAAGTTTTTCGCTCCTTTTGCCTCCCCTGACGGTAAAGCTACAAGCCGCCCCTGATACAACTACATAATTTCTATTTCGTGCAATCATCGGAAGAGGTTGATCGTTATTCTCTATTTGAATGATCAATTTATATTTGGGTATGTCCATAAAACCGGCTATGAAACTACGATAACTGACTAGAACCAAAAATTGACTACTCATTGCGGCAATACGGCTTAATGTATTCCTAACGTTAGCAGAAATACATTTATGTCTTGCTGCAATATTTAATGACAATCGGAAATGCTTAATTTATGCACCTTCGATTAATAGCGTCATTCTGGATAATTGTTCGGTGGAGTAGTCTCAATTTGGATGTAATTTCATATGCTCCATATATGCCTGTTATATAGCTCATCTAAATTTTGGTAATTGAACACAAATTTATTTGACTATTAATACACATATTTAAATTCCCTCGTCGAAGATAAATAAATATTCATCTTTGAGGTGAAAACTTGAATAATCGAAGAGATTTTTACTGTAACAAATAACTGATATCGATATGAAGGATTGTCATTGGATGTATGGAAAAAACCCTATTAACGATATAATTCAATAATTCAGATTTATATCGGACAAAATTCTGAAAGTTTTGAAAATTGGTAGGAATGTTAGGGATGGCATAAGAAATACTAAGCTAAAAAAATCCCACCCCTAAATAGTGTGCTTCATCCCCTAGGACGTCGTTTTTACCCCCTTTTTCAAGTTTTCTAGATTATCTCGAGAACGGTGCACTTTTTGATAAAAAAACTTATTCAAGAAAATATTCCTCAAATTTTCTACAAAAAATGCTCCTATACATTTTTCCTAAAATTAATAATAATGTGAGAAATAAGGCGT
This sequence comes from Pissodes strobi, assembly GCA_016904865.1. NCBI lineage: Eukaryota > Metazoa > Arthropoda > Insecta > Coleoptera > Curculionidae > Pissodes > Pissodes strobi. The sequence goes on from MU181962.1 coordinate 112,578, forward strand.
ATACATAAGGGTTACTTCCAGTTACACAGTAAATGCAATCTAATATATAATATAATATAAAGTCTGGCAGCAGCCCATGATACAAAAAAAAGTTGTATTATGGCAACAGCCCATGAGACAAATAAAAAGTTGTATCATGGCAACAGCCCATGATACAAATAGAGTTGTATCATGGCAACAGCCCATGAAAAGAATAAAAAGTTATAGGTATCATGGCAACAGCCGTCATTTACATTTGGCGCCCGCCCTAAAAATAATGCATCATCGTAGTGACCTTGAGTCGTCACAGAGGTTGTAGTGGGAGAAAATAAAATTTATAACACTATCGAGTGTAAAATAGTGGTTATCGATTTATATTTTAACTTTATTTTGGGTAAGACCACTTTGGGCGCTTTGGATAATCAGCCATATATTTAACGAATTGTATATCCCGCTCTGATTTCGTTTGCGCTTTATTTACCAAACAATGAGACATTTTAGGGAAAATTGTTATAGAACCTTTTTTGTAGAGAATTTTATGAAGAACAACTTTGTAAATAAGTACTTTTATCTATCATGCACTGTTTCGTAAATATTCCGAAAAATATTAAAATTGAGGTGGATAAAATGTTGTAAGGGATGAAGCACATATTTTAGGGGTGGGAACTTTTTGGTTTACTAATATTTATGCTACCCTTAATATTTCCACCAATTTTTAAAAAAAAATTCAGAATTTTGTCCGATATATTACAATTTTAACTGTAATATTACTGAACGAATAAGCAAAAGCGGCTCGTGTAAACCATTGTGATATCTGCCTAAAATATTTTTTACAACACACTTAATATAATATTTTTTTATATTTTGGCAATACAATCAAAAAAGCACAACCAATCTTTAATTTAATTTTTTATAAATTATTATATTTCGCAGTTGAAAAAAATAACTCATTTACACTTTCAAAATTTCCTCAAAGACTTTCGAATCTAGTAAGACCCGTTGCCAGGCCTATGTCAATATCATTCTTTTGTAAGCAATTTAATAGCAAATAATATAATATATTATGAATTGAAAATTTAGTAAGAAAATAAATCTTGGCCCTATCTCTACCACTACTTTTTTGCCATTAATGTTTAATTCGATAAATACTTAACAAGGGACAAAAAATTAGTTTCCGGCTATAATATACTTTCGGCTATTGAGGCCCGCGAACATCTAGTTAACTAAACCAACCGTTTTACTACATTTTATTTCGCAGTTTACGCTTTGACAACGAGGTAGGCTTTTTTTTACGTAGAGACACTGAAAAATCTTTCCTATTTTGCTAATAGTGCCTACAGAATCATTTACTATAAGATTTAAGCTATGGGCAATGCAATGGACATAATCGGCATTTGGATGTCATTGTTTGATTAAAGCTTGAAAATCGGATCTATCCGAGCGATAGAGCCTATCAAAGCTTTTTTACAACCCTAGCTACCCCTTTTGACTCAATACAAGTCGATTACCCCTATTCAAAAATAATCGTTCTGGGAGACTTCAATACCCACAACACCAATTGGCTCAAACATCAGCTGCGGGCCTACTCAACTTGTAGACGAACCAACTCGAATCTCAGAGAGAGGCGAATTCGCCACCCTCCTGGATCTCTTTCTAACCACCAATCCTGATCATTACACAATTACAGTTGGTCCGCCATTAGGTACTTCCGACCACAAACTTATTACAAGGGTTTGCGAATTGCCACTTCTACAGAAAGATCTACCATTTCCTCACAAAATCTGGCATTACAATTACTTGGACGATCTAAGGGAGTTCTACTTAGATTTTTCTTGGCTCAGCGTCTTCTTTGGCAATCAGCTGCGAAGAGATTACGCAAGTAATCTCCTCAGGAATGAAAGCATACATCCTAAATTCCATCAAGTTACCGTCAAAAAGAAAACCCTGGTTCGACAGAAGATGCCAAAGAGCTGTAGGTAGGAAAGAGCAAGGGGTCAAGAACTGAACAGGGGATCGGACACGGAGTATTTGGGCCGGCATCCAACTTCTCCGAAGCAAATTGGAAAACACCCAGATATATTCCAGGCGGAAGTTACCGCCATAGGAAAATGTGCGTGGTTCAACCTTGACACATCATATAAGGAGAAACAAATTGTTATCTTCTTAGAGAGTCAAGCAAACATCAAAGTGCTGAACTCACCAATAATCAGCTTTGGAATGGCATGGTAATGCCTAGACAGGCTAAGCGAACTAGGCAAGACTAGCAAACTATCCCTTCAATAGATAACAGGACACGCTGGGATAGAAGGCTACGAAAAAGCAGACCAATTGGCAAAAGTAGGAGCACAAATTTCGCTTTTAGGACCTGAATCCGGAATCCTTCTGTGGTATGGGATGCACATCTACAAGAAAGAGTTTAGGAGAGCGACCAATCAGTCCATGGGAGCATCTTCCAAGTTTAAGGCAATCAAAGATAGGAAGATCAAAAAACCTTATAACATTAAATAAGAATTATCTCCGCATCCTCACCGGCTTTCTTACGGAGCCCTGCCAGTTGAGAACGCACCTGGAGAGAATAAAAATTGAAAACAAGGACTGTTGTCGGTTCTGTAAGGATTGGGAGGAAATCCCGCAACATCTTCTCACGGAGTGAGAGGTGATGATGAACAGGCAAATGGCCTGCTTCGGGTTCTGCATCGTCGAAGAGCAGGAACTTCCATCCATAAAACCATCCAGGCTACTTGCTTTTATCAAAGCACTGAAGCTGGATGACGTACTCTGATTAAAAATCATATCAACAGAAGTAGCAATGAAGGCGGACACAATAGATCTATCTATACAGGTCGCAGTGTACTAATATCCTCCAAGATCATTAATTGATTCATTCATTCGACTTTGGCTATACGTTTAAATAAAACTAATTTACGACATCAGAGAATTTGTTGTTTTCTCGCACGACAAATTGACTGCGCTATACTATAACAATTATAGCGCTCACAATTAATATACCCTTATATTTTCTATGGAAGTTCTCATCTTACCAATGCATATTATTTAATAACAAATGATATTAGTTGATTAATTATTAACATCTACCTGATTTTTTTTGCAAAAAAAAAAAATATTATTTTTTGGGAAAATATTTATTCGAAAAAGTTAACTTTTCAAAAATGTAAAACAATGAAAGCTTAAGAGTGTCTGATAGAAACTAGGTTTAAAAAGTCCGATTTTCTACTATAGAGCCGAAAATTCAATTCATTTTAACTAAAAAAAGAAATAAGATTAATAAATACGTCTTATAAAGAAAAATTTGATATGATAAGCGGAGCAAACCGCATATTCTTGTCATTTCTAGTAAAAGAGATAAAGTTACACCTTAAAAAATTTTACTACATGTTACGTCTCTAAAATACGCAATCATTTCATTTTCTGCTACTCAATATTTTATAATCAATTCCAATTTCTTCTGCTTCCAGATAATTCTGTAAATATGAAAAAATGCTTAAATTGAATTTTCAACACGTCTGTCTTAACTAATCTTTAAACTTTGAGGGTCCAAAATCAGTTTACGGCACTGCCATAAAAGTGGCCTCTTGCCAACTTTACAACGAAGAAATCTTGGCCTTTTTACGACCCAAATTTATTAGTTACCTGTTTGAGTTTCTGTTGGCAAGCTTGAGTCATAATTTTATTAGGGACATTAAAACGACCGAAAATGACTTGTTTTGCCGACGGCATTGTTCGTAAAATGCAGCATTTCGTTTATTGCCTGGATTTTTACTATTACTAATAGTAAAGCTTTTGTTGCAGGGTTATAAATATTAAAAATTGGCATTCCTTGGGTCAGCATTTGCGCAAATATTGTAAACCTTCTTGCAGCTTTTAAGTGCTCTTTTGGATAATAGTTTACGACTTGATTGTGCAATTACAGCCTCCTAAATTTCATGGCTTATGAGGTTATAGTATTTCAAGGGGTAGAGATTTACTAGAAGCTTTCGCAATAATTGTACAACCTTGGACAGGGACAGATTTTATGATTTAAGTCGTATCGTTATTCTAAAAATATTTTACTGTTACTGTTTTCTTGGGTTTTCTGAGATTTATTTAAGGCCAATATTTAACAATAGAATATCAATACGCTTTCTTATAAATATATATTTTGCATTTAAAATCAAGGAGCATGCTATTTATTTCTCTTAGCAAGCATTAATTATTAAATAAATGCTTAAGACTACCCAAATATAACTCAAAAGTTCAACAGCGCTAGATCAATATTATGAAATAAGAGTATTACTTGCCAAAACTTTGTTCTTTAAAGTAAAATTTTAGCTCAAAATCTCCTACGAAATAAGGCAGTAACCGCTGCTTCTCCCTTGAAAAATTTTCTAATTCTCGGATCCTGATCCATTTTCCCATCTTAAAATCGTTTTAAATAAATTTCCCGATACATAAATCAGCATACTGCAAAAATTATACGCATTTCAATGAGATTTCAAGCAATTAAATGCATACATCTATATATTTTAACCTAAGCGTCATATCAAAACATTGGAAGACGTATTCCTTCAAATTTTCTATAATGCATGCAGAGCAAAGCTATTTATACAGATTCATAAAATTGACAATGAATTAAAAGCCATGGGGCTTTTTACATTTTCTGCATATTCCAATTTAATCTAAATTTTCTCGTATTTCCCTATCTGGTTTGAAGAATCGGGTTAGTTACATAATCTTTATTTAAAGCAGATATGAGATATCACGGGGTTTGCAAATCTGGGATTGATTTGTTCATTGAAATCCTTTACAGTTACTTCAATAAAACCCAAACTTGTCTTTATTTCAGTTCAATCTTCGCATTAATTTAATAATGCGCTGGCCTTGTAGAGTAAGATGGATCTTTAGAAGAAAGAGGTAACTCAGCTTCTGAAAGTTTTTACCAATAATATCAAATAAGTGGATACTTTGGTCAAGTCCAGCGAAGAAGACAAAGTTTTCGTGTAAGGTTGAAGTTTGAGCTTGTTTGCATTAGACTTTGTACTTTGGTGTTCTCCAGCCTGGGGGAGGACGATGGGATTTGATGGGCCATATCCCATGGCAACTCGGAATGGCGGGGGCATCACTCCCCGTAATCAAGCTGCTCTCACCAGTTTGACGTTCCTGCCTGCTAATGTAATGCAGCCCCTCTTGTCACAAACTGTCCATTTCCAATTCCACCTAAATTTTCTCGTATTTCGCGATCTGGTTTGAAAAATTAAGTTAGTTACAAAAGTAATCTTTATTTAGAGCAGATACCACGGGGTTTGCAAATCTGGGATTGATTTGTTGATTGAAATCCTTTACCATTCACTTCAATAAAACCTTAACTTGTCTTTATTTGAGTTTAATCCTCGCATTTATTTAATATTATGCTGACCTTGACAAAGCAGTAATGAGTGACGGATATTTAGAAGAAAGAGGCGACTCAGCTTCTGAAAGTTTTTACCAATAATATCAAAGAACTGGATACTTTGATCAAGTCCAGCGACGAAGACAAAGTTTTCGTGGAAGGTAAAAGTTTGAGCTTGTTTGCATTAGATGGGAGAATTCAATAAATTTACTCCGTAAATGACAAAAATTTAGAGGAAGAAATTACCAATATACATGAATATGTTTTTTTTTATGATGAATAACAATGAAAAAATATTGTGTTTGCTCCTAAATCCGGTATTCAAGTTCTCAAGAGAAGAAGTTTAAAGCTAATCTTAGCTTATCTAGAATCAGTTTCTGGTTTGTGTGCTTATCGTTTGGGCTTAGGATCCTTTGTGTAGGAATGAATATTATGGTAACTTTACACCTTTTAAGAAAAAGCTTTTTGAAAATTTAGCTCTTTTGGAAAATGCATGATTCAACTGATATAGACGCAATATCCATAATATGTTTGCATCTTGATGGACACATTCAATAGTTTCTTGTTTGACTAATCTATAATAATTTCTTGGTATTTCTTGTGGTTCCAAATTGTCTTTCGCTTTATACCATTGTTTAATCTAGCATTCTTCAGCCATTAGTGTAGAATATTTTTGTCTTTCTTCTTGGTATATAGGTCTTTTGTAAAGATATAAGACACTGCGTGATGATTTGCTTCTTGATATAAAATCTTTTAAAAATTATCGTCTGGAAGATAATAAAAAATCGATGATTTGTCAATTGAATCCCATTATTATTTATTTCAATAAAACCTTAACTTATCTTTATTTGAGAGTCCAATATTTACATTTATTATTCATATTAATATTGTGAAGACGACCTTTACAGCAATAATGGGTAATATGGATCATCTCAAGAAAGATGCTACTAAGCTTTTGAAAATATTTGCCAATAAGGTCAAAGAAGTGAATGCTTAGATCAAGTTCAGCGACAGAGACAAAGTTTTAGTGAAAGGTGAAAGTTTGAGCTTGTTTGTATTAGATGAAAGATTTCGAAAAAGTTTACTCTTGTCTTATGCAAATGACAAAAATTATTAAAGAGAAATTACCAAAATACAGGAACATAGGAACGAATGTTTCCCTTAGCCAATAAAGTGCAGTTTAGAGCATAAATAAATCCTTTTTAAATGTAAATGAGACAAGATTATGAAGTCAGCTAGAATAGTTTTGAAACAGTAAGTAAGAGAAAGAGATTTCGTCTGCGAAAAAGAGAACTGAAAAAAGATCAAGATAAAGATTAAAGAACTGAATTGGATTTTACCGATGCAGGAAGATTGTTTTAAAATTTTTAAGATAAGTTCCAGTATTCAAGCGATGGTAGAAAAAACGTATGGTTGCTACTTATAATATCCGAACGCTATGGCTTCAAGAACATATGGAAAGACTAGAATAAAAATTAGAAGATATAAACTGAGACATTCTAGGTATAAGTGAAACAAGACTGAAGGAAGAAATAACTACCTTTCTTAAATTTGGCCATTGGTTCTATCAGAACAACTCGGAAACAAACTATGAAGTAGGGAGAGTTGCCTTAATGATAAACAGATGTTTAAAAAACCAAATCATAAAAATGCGATCCATTACCTCCGATGTTGAAGACGTTGAACAGTTGTATGAAGATATAACTACTGCAAAAGACAACGAGAAGGTCAGATTCATTTTAATTATGGGGGATTTCAACGCTAAAGTTGGTGTAAGACCAAATGAGGGTATCCCAAATATTGTTAAATTCGGCCTTAATCAGATAAACGACAGAGGAGAAATACTAACAAACTAGAGTAGAAATGAAAATCTGTACTGCATGAATTCCTTTTTCCGAATGCCTCTACTCAGAAGATGGAGTTGGATAAGTCCAGGCGGTACAGTTAAAAATTAAATTGACTACACATTGACAAAAATAAAATATATATGGCAAAATGTCACAGTTTTGAACCGATTTGACTCTGGCAGCGACCACCGTATAGTCCGAGCCAACATAATAGTATATTATGATATAAGTGTATAAGAGGGCCTTTAAAGCACGCGCGACATATTTCAAAACACGACGCGCAGCGGAGTGTATTGTAAGTCGCAAGGGTTTTAAATGCCTCTTATACACGTATATCATACGCTATTTTTTATTACGAATGCATCATAATCTCAAAAATGTTTTAAATATTAAAGTTAATGGATATATTGACGAATATATTAATCTGTCACATTTGACATGATCAAATGTTTCTATAGCAACCTTTAAAAAAGTAGGCGCATCATAAACATCATTTTAAGCACGCTGCAGCGTGCGATAATCGTTGATTATGATGCATGCGTAATAAAAAAATAAATATAAGATCTGAGTGGAAGAAATTAATACAGCAACAAAAATACCCAACCGTTGAAGCTCTAAGTCGTAACAAAGCTATTTTTGAACGTATTTTAGATTCTAAACTGGGTGAACCATTAACACGCACACTAGAAATAGATGAAGACTGCAATAATATATCCAACAGTATTCAAATCGCAAAAAAAAGTATATTCTTTAAACAAAAAGAACACTCGATCAAAATCAGTCCACACACACAAAGAGCTTAATAAAATCAAGAAGAGATATAGACCGAGAAAACGAAGGCTACAAGACTCTTAACAAGGAAATAAATAGGAACATCTGTAAAAATTTAAGAGACCATAATACAAGGCTTATTAAGAATAGAATTGAAGGTAATAAAAGTATGAAAGTTCTGAGATCTAAACTATCAAATGGAAGGACAAGAATGACTCGAATAAAATACAAAAAGGGTATTATAGTTAGCAATCTTAACGAAATGGCAACGACTATTCAAGAGTATACGAAAGCCTATACAGCTCCACAGTTCAGGGCCGTCAATATTGGAGTAAAATAATTCAAAATGTAGGTTTCGAAGAGATCTCTGAAATAAATATCGCAGAACTGAAGACAGCACTACATCAAATGAAAAACAAAAAAAGTCCAGGTGAGGACCAAATCACGAGCGAAATGATTAAAATGGGAGGTGAGAATCTGGTAGAGAATGTAAGAAGATTGCTAAATAAATGTCTAACAGAAGGAAAAATCCCACCCGCGTGGCAAAATGCAGAAGTCATCATATTAAGTCCGAGGGGCGACCGTCATAATAGTGTGCTGTCTGAACTCTCGGGATTTTGCATGATAAAAATATTGTTTAGTTGGGCCGATTTGAAACCGTTGGTCAGCCGAACCTGGCCTTGACCAGTAATTAATTATACAGGATAAGTTGTACAGGGTTCTTAAAAAATACAAAAATTAAGGTTAAAAAAACAAATATTTTGGAATATCGGAAAACTTTCTACAGAAAAAAATAAAGCTTTTATTAAGATAAAAATAAAAGTCAAATACTATTTTTCCAAAAGTGCATCGATGCTGAAAAAAATAAGAACAAAATTAAAAAATAATTAATCACTGAGAATTGGACTTGAAATGAACCTAACCTTATGAGGGCAGAAGGCATCCAGGTAACTGTTAACGACCAACCCCTAGAAGCTGTCTCTGATTTATTTCCTTGGGCCACAAAATTCAACTTGGACAAGAAAACCAAGTTTCAGAAAACGAAAGAAGAATAGGCCTCTCCTAGGCGGCTTTGGGAAAACTGGGATTTATTTCTAAATCTTGTGAGTTCCCTATAAATTAAAAAAGAAAAGCGTTTGCTGACATGCAGACTTGAGACAATGTCAATTACTCGCAAATCTGCCAATAAACTGAAACCACCCAGCGAGCAGTGGAAAGGGCTATGCTTGAAATCAGTCTAAGGAATAAAATCCGCAAAGAGGACATTCGCAGAAGAACTAAGGTGACAGATGTACTGAGGCTTGCGGCACAACTAAAATGAAGGTGGTCTGGATATATAGCAAGGCAGGAGGACCACAGGTCGACACAGAGGGTCTTAACTTGGCGCCCGAGAGAAACAAAACGGAGCATTGGAAACCCCAGAGGCGATGAGTTGACGATATCCAATATGTTGAAGAAATGAAGTGGATTCAGACTGCTAGTGATAAAGAGCATGGAAAGCTTTGGAAGAGGCCTACATCCAAGAGTAGACAAATACGGGCTAAAAATTAGAATATGGTAGAAGATTAGCCTGCTGGATAACTTTTTAGATATCCCGCCTTGCGGAACCACAGAGAAAATAACTAAAAGGAGAGGCGACAGCCTGTCAATCGATTTTTTATGTGCATTTCCAAGCTCAAAGGGTATAATTGTCAAGATAAATGTATGGATGCATAATTTTTAACTTAATTTAGGCAAGTCGTGGAAACATATATGTCTTCTGCTAAAAATAAAAGTGGAAAAAATCAGTGAACATGCGAAAAAGCTGCACTATTTGGTTTAAGCGATGGAAAAGAGGCACCAGTTTGAGAACTATTAGAAAAAAATTCATAAAGAAGTTTTATCCTGATAGAGATGTGTAAGAGAACTTTTAGCATAGAATTTTAAAACAGTCGTTGGAAAATATATCTCGTCGAGCAAAACTAGAACTGAAAAATATTATGGAGATGTAAAAAATTAAATTAAATATTAGGGTTAAGAAGATTGATGAGTATCTAGACATTATTTTAGAATCTTGAAGATAAGTTCCAGTATCTGGTTGGCGATGGATGAAGATTTACCTACCAGAGGACTGTCTAAATATTTCCATGATATCATGAACTACCGTTTTACTTAGTACTTCCAGCTAGCCATAGGAAAATATATTTAAGAAAATAGAACTGAAAAAATTCAATGGTGATGCAAGGAATTTGATTAGATCTTAGGGCCATATTAAGAAGGTGCAAAGAGATGTAGACATTGCTTCAGAATTTGGAACATGACTTATAGCCTTTGGTTCAAGCAATAAAAGAAGATTCACTTACTAGGGAGCTGCTTGAAATACTTCTATGACTATGAGAAGGCTATTGACCAACCAACCACAGACCAAGTTTTTCAGAGACGACTTTCTAGAATGGTGAAGAAAAGTATTGAACTTAGGACTGCAAAACTGCATTTAATTATGTTGTGGCTTTGAATTATGATGAGTTAAAAATATGGCTAAGTGCTTCAAAAACATTACAGTTGGAGGGATAAATATGCAGTGATATTCTACTTTTTAAAGGAACCTGCTTTGCCAGAGAATATATATATATATATATATAT
>MU181962.1:138081-161923 GCA_016904865.1 Pissodes strobi
GAACACCTGTTTACACTTGGAGTTCTCTCACGATTTCTACCAGTTTTTTTAGAAAACAGTAAGTAGGATTTTTTTAAAGAATTTAATTATTAAAAAAAGCTGCAAAATTGTCTCGCACTTCAAATGCAGCATTTGTGGCTCTTCAATTAATTGGTGTTGTTGGGTCGCGTTCACTTTCTGTATCCATCAAAACACTAGTTCCCTGTTTAACTCGAAGATAGTTATGTAAACAACATGCAGCTTTTACAACATTTATTACAGTCACAATCTACAAATCAATAGGTCTTAAAAAAAATCGTTATTTTTGCACTAAAATGCCCTGCTTAGCGTACGTTTTATATTTTCTTCCTTTCCACTGCCAAGATCGCAGGTCTAGGGAAAGGATGCATTAAATATGTTTGTAATCCAAAAACTTCATCACCTAATGCATAGGGAATGGGATTGGCGGTTATGGGCAGTGGTATCGGAGGAAGAAGAGTTTTTCCATCAATATTCTCGATAAAAAGTAGAGTACTCAAATATTCTGTTATCACTATATCGCTCGTACCTTTCAATATCAACAACAGTGAATGTATAAAACGTGTCAATAATTGCAAGGGGGAGGATTGAAAACTAATTTATGTGGCAAAAATAATTTGAGCCACTGTTAGGCGGATATTTTATTACGACATGTTTTCCGTCGATGCTCCCTACGCAGTTGGAAAAGCCCCAAAGTTCTCTGACGCCAATCTCACTTTGCCTCCATCTTTCTTCTGTTGGATTTCATAAGCAGATAGGATGTAGCACATTCCAAATTTCTTTGCATACTTCCTTTACAATTTTAGCAATTGGCGAACTTTTCATTCTAAAGGAAAATTCGATAGTCTGATGCGAGTCTCTAGTAGCCATATACCTAAAAAAAAGTTTAGTTTGGTATATAACCAATATTGTTTAACTAGTCAGTCAAAACACTACCCCTATTATCTCCTTTTTTGCAGGTGTGACCACAAAAACTTGATGGAAAAAATTGAGGGATTCCTATATGAAATACAAAACAAGTCTCAAAAGCAGTACAGGACAAGTTGCCAAAAAATATAAAAAATGACAATGGAATGAGCATTTGAGTATTCTTGATAATACGATAGCTTTGCGCTCAATATCTACGAACATAAAACAAGAGACACAGGGGGAAACCCCTTCAGAACTCTCCCCAAATCCAGAATATTGTGAGTTCACTGACAAACTACAGCCAGACAGCACCACCTACTCAGTCGGCACCGTTGACATCGAAGTCAAATCTGCCCACCCGATCAACAGATTAGAGAAGAAAGCAGGGATCAGATGATATTGATAAAGTGATAAGCTGCTTGGAAAATAAAAAGAAAAAGCCGTGTGATTCCATTGATCTACTTTTCTTAAGTTATGGGGAAACATTTAAGACATTTCCAAAGAAGAAATAAGCTTCACTAAAAATAGAGCTTCCAAAATTTTTTTGCCGAGGCAGAATTGACCGAGTTCACTGACCAAGAACAAATAAGAAGTTTTTCGGCAGCTTCCAGTACGTGAATTTTTTCTCAAATTGACATAATGGGGTACTGAACCTCCTCTAGCTACATAGACTCTCATAACTCCACAAACATCGATCGCCATACTTGTACTAAAGAATTCAACGCAATGCAGCACGCAGTTTAACGCAAATATTGAGAGCCAATGATTGGAATATTCTGAGGCATTCGCGGCCTTAAAACAAGCATATGAAAAATCCTACCAGTTTTTGTCCTAGATTAAAATATGAAATAAACCTACTTAATGCTAATCTTTCTCTTGTTGAAATTGATCTTCTCCAGTTTGTAGTACATTTAATTACACCTAGACCCATTAAAGCAGCCCGCACATTATCGCGGAATGGATCGGAATGAAATGGAACGGAACGAAAATTTTATAAAGCATGTAAATAAGATAGGGTCCGCACACTACCGCTGATCGGAAGAGCGCGGAAAGGATCGGAACGGAATGGAATCGCTGGGATTGCTCTACGAGCGAATTTTTCCGTGGTTCCTTGGCCCCCACCGCTATACACTGGAATGTTTGCGAAGTCGCGAACAAAGTATGTTTATGTTAGTACGATTGTTTTTTAAATATTTTATCTGTGAATAACATCATCACGCAGTTTGGTGCTTGCTGGTTATCAAAAAAATTAAAATAAATGAAGAACTTTTTATCAATATCGTTCGTAAATATCCACGTCTTTATTTGATGACCGATAGAAATTATCGTAATCAGCAAATGAAAGAAAATGCATGGCAAGAAATTTCTAGCGAAATGAAAATACCGGGTAAGTAATAATGCGCTGTAACCTTATTTATTATTATCATAGAACAATTATTTTCTAATAGAACACGTTTGCTTAAAAATTATATGACTAGAAATAAGAGCGACAACTAAAAAAATTAATATAAATAAATAAAGAATAAAGCAAATAGTCTTTTTGCCACGTTTTTATTCACTCGTTTTATTGTATTTTCGTCTGTCTCTTCAGTGGGCCTTTTCAATTGATTTAAAGCTAACTTTCCGGTTAGCTAGAGACTCCGGATAATATTTTTAATATGCGGTGAGCCTCAATTTTTTTACCAGAAAAATCGCTGGAAGTTCTTCATATAAGAAAACAGGACAAGTGCAAATAAAGGATTTGAAAAAAACATTTAATTTGCCATGAGAATACTTTGAAAACTTGAAACAAAAAATAATTTATATCATTTGAACCGCAATAAAATATTAGTGACATGCCAGAACGAGTAGTGCATCAACTCATTTATTGCATGCGCTCCACTTTCCTGGTTTAAATTCTACAAGTATTGTCATAGGTAACGAGTTTCTTTTTTTCAAGCTTTTTTTTGGTGCACATTGAAAACCTATTGATATATAAAAAATAATTATTTTTTTATCCGATCGGACGAAAAACGACACCTTTCCGATGTGTTTTCTCACCGCAAAAGTCATGATTCCAGTATATTGTATTCGTTGCTTGGCAACATGTAATAACTGTACAAGAATAGAAAATAACAGTCCGGGAATATAACATTCCCGTCCTAGGCCGGGAATGTAACATTTCTGTCATATTCAAACGCCTTGTTTGTCAGATCTGACGTCTATCAAAAGTAACATTTAGCTACGTAGCTACGTAATAAACTTCAAGCTCGCTCGATTCAAAACTTGATATTATGTTGAGTTTAAATTTAAAACACGTTTTTATTTACAGTAATATTTGGCTCTATTTATATAAGTACGTATTCTAATTAATTTCGATCGGATAAAAAATAGTATGTGCAACTCGTAGGAAAAGCACATTCCTGGACTCCTGTGTTGCAGGAGTCATTCAGGCTAAACCCGACTGATGACGCCTACCACAGTCGTCCAGGAATGTTTTGCTTTTCCTCCTAGTTACACAATATACTAATTTAACAAATTTTATTTTCAACTAGTAAAGTAGCAAGAATTACAACTGAAGTTCTACTCGGCCCATCTGAACCCGTTCATCTTGCCAAGGAACACGTCCTTCAAGCGTATTGAAATATTGTGCGAATCTGTCTCGAATATTCATTACATCACGAGTAGAATTACCTACCATATTCCTCATCCTGTCTAATCCTTGTGGCACTTCAGATTGTTCAAGTTCATTAGGTTGCCAAGAACATTTTGTCATTTCGTAGAAAGTTGTGCAAGCATAGCTATTTTAGGTCGAAATGTTCAGGAGTACCGTTTAATTTTTTGAAAAATATTCGAATCTTTTTGCAAAGTATACCACTACATGGTCTAGCTCTGCTATGTCGGTAGTTATAATTTTTTTTTATGTTATTGTTTCGGAGTTGAACTCCAGGATATGGACCCATTAGATTTGTACCTAGAGGGAATGCTTCATCTCCTACAATTACATGAGGCATCAAGAGGTTACTTCCAAGCAACTTTTTTGGTCTAGGTATTTTCAACGTACCACCATTCAAAGCTCTTCCTAGTGCCGAATTTCTGAAAATGCCTCCATCGCTATTTTTAGCGTAAGCCCCAATATCTACGGTAACAAATCTTAAGTCAGCATCGACTAGCGCCATTAAAATAATACTAAACTCTTTTTCATAATTAAAATAAGTTGACCCACTGGTGGCGGTTTTTTAGTCACAACATGCTTCCCATCTAAACCACCTATACAGTTTGAGTAATCATTTTGAACAAACATATTTTTCTATATTTTGCCATTGTTCAGTTGTTGGCGATGGCATGACAATGGGCTGCAGTTTTGACCAAATTTCAGCACAAATTTCATAAACAATGTTTCGAACTGTTGAGTCCCCTAACCTGTAGCTAAACGCCAAACTGACAAATGAATCACCATGTCCCAAAAACCTGAAACAATATGAATAATTGTTTTTTGTTTTCAGTTGAAGACTGCAAGAAAAAATGGAAAAATTTAAAAGATTGCTACAGAAAGTATAAACCTAAAAACTGTAGTAAAAGTGACGATTCTGCAGATTGCATCCCAAAAAAAATGGAAAAATGAAAATGAAATGAGTTTCCTTCTTCCAAATCTGATGGAAAAGCCTCAAAAATCGAACACAGATGTACCCACTGACGACGTCATTAGCGAACAAAATGAATGGGATTCAGAATTTCCATTCCATTCCGTTCCGGGGTAACGTGCGGGCTGCTTAAATCATAAATTTCCTCAAAACACTCTCTTGACATTCCAACATACTGGGAAAAACGGTCTTGGTATGTTTGTAGCCCTCTACACAACCTGTGGTACTAGCTGTATTTTCTTGTTAATTTCATGTACCTCAATCTTCCTTTTTTCGACTTTGCCACTGCGCAGAGCAGGAATTGGACAACATTTTTCTAACAAATCCGATTGACCGCTGCAGCCAAGCTAGGATTACGCTCGGTTTGACGTTCGATTACCGCTTTGGCGACGTGTAGAACGCAACGGTATGAATCGCAACATAGATCGCGTTCTCTGTGGCCAAGCCTTTAGTCGTCATGTTTTCGAAATCGAAAATATTTTATATCACTCCGTTTGGTGATCCTTTTTACACATAGCCGCAGCACAGTTCGGCATAATTATACTATAAACCTTTATTTTAAATAATCCTACTGCACACATAATGTGTATAGATTTGTTCCAACTGTCTAGAAAACGTCAATTTCACTTTTGAAGGCGATCAATAATCTGTCATGTTGACAAACGAATTAAACTACTGGAAATACCTTCCCATGTACGGTTTTCATGGTGGGTTCGAACAGATCTTATGTGCATCGTGGTCAAGATACCTCGAACCGTTTTGATGATGAACGTCTTTTATTTCACTAAATGTTTACATTGGATCATTTCTCTGCTAGAATTAATTTTGGTTTAGGAATGTTCCACGGAGAGCTGGTTCAAAGATTATGCATACATTTGTCTAATTTTTAAGTTTAATCCTAATTTTATAAGTGGCTAAAAATTCAATTCAATAGTTAATAGTCAGAACATTTAAATTTCCAAATCTTTCACAACCTAGCCTTAGCTTAATAAATAAACAATAAAAACTTACGAAATGTTTCATATTTCCATTTCCGAACATTAACATGATTTTTTCTGAACGTAAGTATCGGTGCAAGTCTAACCGGAAACCATTTCTCGAAAGACCACGGTGACGAAAATGCTAATTCCCGTCAATCTCGAATAGAAAGATTTTCAGAACGAAAAAGAAGTCAGAAGGCAATTAATCATGCTGTCAAGGGAAAAGGTGTAAATCCGTCTTTGCCATTGTTTCGCATTAAACAAGGGCCCATACCTGGGGTTTCACTTTTAAATCCTGTTATCATTACTTTGCATCGACCATCGTCTTTGGTCGGGTACCGTGCATATCTTCCTCGATCTGGCTTTACTCGGGGCTGGACTTTGTTGGCGTATCTTTACCTCAATTTTATATTCTTTAACCGAAGAAGCGATATTTATGTTTTACCAACTCTGTGAGCTTTTCGATTCCTCTTTATAAGTCGTGACCACTTAAAACAGGAAATAGGGACATCGAAGGCTCAATCCGATAGATGAAACATGGATTTAACCCTAATTCCGACCTGGAACAAAAACCGTATATCATTTCGCTTCTAGCCACAAACTTTGGAATTTTGATTTTCAGCACAATTTTACACATAATATTAATTTTAAACGCAAAATCATATGCAATTTTACCTTAAAACACGAAAGTAATATATTGACATTAAATATGAAATTATCCATATTTCGGGTTTAAAGGTTGCCCTAAACTGCGAAAGCTTAAATTAAAACTCGAAATTGTGTACAACTCAGTATAATTTCGGGTTCAAATAAAAGCTTATAGACAATTAAGTAAAATAAATATTATGAAAAGAAATTATAAATATTTTGACCCAGTGGCTGTTCGGCGCCTTCATATATTACACCTGAATATCAAAAGGCAAGTTTTTCTTTTCAAGCAGTTTTTATGTCTCAAGGCGGTAAAATAAATATTTATATTTCTCTCCTGGGAGTGATACTACGTATACAACTTTCCTGTTATCTCCGTTTTAGGTCTAACAAGTGCCCTCTGCAATCTCAGCAAGCCTGTTTTCGTCTAAGTTTAATATTTAGGTGGTTAGATTTAGCCTTTCAAGCATTTTAATGGAGCTTTGCCAGCAATAACTTCATAAAAGAATATATTGTGGTGAATGTAATAGTCCTAAAGAGGCGTTTGCAGTTTTCTTATAATAATTGCTTTAATTAAAAAGAAGCGTTTGTAAAGAATGATTTGCATGCGCACAAAATACAAGTGATCATAGAACATTATTTTCCACTCATTATTTAAGTAAAAATATCGTAAAATACACATTTGATTTTGGTTTAGCCACTTTTTCATTTCACTATCTTTTGTAGATTGAAAACATTGAGCTATGCAAACGAAGTTTTAACAAATAAACCAAAATGATACCTTGGTTGATATTTTGGCGGGTTGCTGTCATATGATGCTGACAACAATCGCCTTTTTCTATTACTGGAGGGTGAGCGTAAATAAAACTACCGTGACTACATGCGAACAGAAAACAAACTATATTTCTGTCGTTATACTTAAAACTAATAGAATTACACCAGGATGTTTTTAGAAATGAATGCCTGACTGAGAGAGCGGACTCAGAAGATATGCCTGTATGATCTGTCTAGATGAACTAACTCTCTCAGTCGAATCTTGTCCCTTCGTCGGCTCGTTTTTCCCTCTCTTCATCCGGATCTCTTTGCCGTTTTGTTCGAGGTACCTTCGGAGCTACCTATACTTGGGTTTTTCCTGATTGGATTTTATGATGGAAAAATTTGAATATATTCTACCTTTATGGCGGTCGAGGTTTATGAGCTTCAGGCTAGCCGATATGAGATTAATATTTTCCAAGAAGGGTTTTCTAGGGCTAATGCATATTTACAATGTCGGCGTTATTGAGGGAAAAACCTAAAAATCTAATATAATAAAAACTACCTAAGGCGAAATCTATACAGGGTGATATGTACAAAAATGGTGCATACAGACTAATTTTTAATGTTATATACAAGGCAAGTGTGGGAGACGTAAAGCCGCCACAGCACCCCCCTGCCAGTGATTTAGAATCACGAAAACCCAGCCTGGAAGCGCTCGGGAAAGCGGATATGTCTGCCGGATCTGGTTTGCCGCTGCGGTAGGTGGCGAATCGTCTCTGCAGGAGCATGGATTACTGCCGCTGGCTGGTTTGCGTCTCCTGCCTGTTGTGGTTGCGGTTGCGGTTGTGGAGCTTCTCGGACTGGTGGTGGCTGCAAGTCGTAACTATCGTCTATGTCCTGGGGGATTGGTACGTCGGCCGGGTCCTTGTCCAGGATATAGGCTGGCTTGAGTCGGTCGATGGTGGCGGTCACCTCGCTTCCTCTCACGTCGATGACGAACGTCATTTCGTCTCGGCTTATCACGGGAAATGGACCATCATAGGGTTGTTGTAGTGGCTTCTTCTGGGCGTCGTGGCGGACAAAGACGTGGGTGGCAGTGCTAAGGTCCCTAAAAATGAAAATGTTCCTCCTGCGGTCATGTCGTAGTCTGGCCAACTCTCCGTCAGTGCGCTGCGATGTTGCTAGGGCTAGGGCGTCATAGTTGATTGACGCATGGATCTCCTCGATTCTGGAGAGTACGTCGGCGACTACGTTGTCGCTGCCAGCAATGTGTCGAACATCGGTTGTGAACTGGCTGATGAAGTCCAGGTGTCGGAACTGTCGAGGCTATATCTGTGACGTCTTGTGGCGGAAGGCGTACGTCAATGGCTTGTGGTCTGTAAAGATGACGAATTTTCTTGCCTCTAGCATATGCCTAAAATGCTTCACAGACAGGTATATAGCAAGAAGTTCACGGTCATAGGCACCATACTTGCATTCTGTAGGGCTGAGTTTCTTGGAAAAGAATGTTAATGGTCGCCATTGTCCTTCTACCCACTGTTGGAGGGCGGCGCCGACTGCGAAATCTGAGGCGTCGCAGAAAATAGCGAGCGGTGCATCAATTTCTGGGTGTGACAGCAGCGTCGCTTGAGCCAACGCTTCCTTGCAGGCCTCGAACGAGGCGGTGGCTTCTGGAGTCCAGAGTAGTGGTGCCTTCCCCTTGACCTTGTCTTTGAGAAGGTTGTTCAGCGGGGCTTGGGTCATTGCTGCCTTGGGAATGAACCTCCTGTAGAAATTTAGCATCCCCAAGAATCAACGGAGCTGCTTGGCTGTGTCAGGCTTCGAATAGGCCCGGATTGCTTCGATCTTCTCTGGTAGGGGTCGCGTGCCACCGCTGGAGACGAGATATCCCAAGAATTTCACCTCTGGTTTTCCTAGGACGCACTTGCTGGGGTTTAGGATGATTTCTAGGGCTAATGCATATTTACAATGTCGGCGTTATTGAGGGAAAAACCTAAAAATCTAATATAATAAAAACTACATAAGGCGAAATCTATACAGGGTGATATGTACAAAAATGGTGCATACAGACTAATTTTTAATGTTATATACAAGGCAAGTGTGGGAGACGTAAAGCCGCCACAATATCTTTGAGGTGGTCGCCGGCTCTCATATATGTACAGTGCTATGCTGCTCTTAAGTCAAGATCTGCACTCAATTTATGAATATTCAAAGAAACATAATCTTGAAATAAATCCTAATAAGATTGAAGTTTTTTAATTCTATACAAAAAAAACGATCACAAATATTGCAGGCAGAATTAAAATTGTTATTAGATGATACAAAATTGAGTTTTTCATGTTGAGCAAAGAACTTAGGCATTTGCATTGATACCATTTTAAGATTTAAGAAACATGTTAAAAAATTGCTTCAGAAAAGTTACTTAAAAATGAAGGATCTTTATGCAAATAGGTTTATTTTTTACTTTAAAATTTGAGAAAAACTTTGAGAATCGTTGATTTGACCTGTAATATTCTGTTTTATTCCTGCCGGATTTGGTTACAAAAAATCGCGTGCAGATACACAAAACACCTGTTGTCGATTGATTTATAAACATAGAAAATTTGATCACATATCGGATAAAAGAAAAGGCTAAAAATATGCAACACCATTAAATTACATTTTGCAATATTTTTGACACCAACTCGCCACTATACTTGGGAAAAGCTCAATTTCGCCATAGCAATTCACAACCATGTGCTGCGAAATCGAAGTCTACTTACTATGCCCCAACATTATTCGTAGCTTTACTTATAATGCAGTGTTTTTGTATAACTCTTCGAATCCAGACCTAAAGAGCTCTACTGTATTAGTTTTAAGATCAAAATATAAAACTCAACTGCTACAATTGCAGAATGATTAGGGAGCTACGAATAATACTTTACTCTGATGTTAACTATTATTTTTTTTTCTATTTTCTTATTTAACAAAAATTATGTTATAAGGCTCATGCTCACAGTGGAAATGGTTAAGTGCAAGAGTAGCATCAGGTTAAAATTCGCCATTTCCATTCGTTGTATATATAAGTAATTACGTATATGTGCATATTTATTTTATTGATTTGTTTATAAATTGTACTGAAAATCTTTACTTTTATCATAATTTAAGCGATTTTCATTCGTCAGCATTCTAATCCTTAACTGGAAAACTATCTTGTTCCACACTCCTGATATGTAAAAGTTTTTAATAATATTTAATCCTTTCTGAAATCCAAAAAGGGTAATAGTAACTAAGAGCAATAATGATTTTTTAAAAATGTGGAAGACCATTAAAAAATTAACAGGAAGAGAAGCAAAAACTAAAAAAAGAATCCTATAGTAGAAAAATGTAATAGCTATTTCATAAAAACTATCGAAACGATAACCATAAAGATAAGTAACCAGGATATTATGTATAGTGTTGGGGAAGCACCCAATCGTATAGTTAACACCCTGTATGTTCGTAGTATGATTGAGTCATAATTCAAACCCAAATAAATTTATTTCGCCCCAGATAACCAGCGCTTTGTGCATTTATAGCATTGTATTTCAGTTACTCCTTAGTTCGAACCTGGATTGTCAGTAGAATAGATTCCATTATATAAAACAATCTTTGGAAAGCAAGTTGTCACTATCCGTCAAGGAAACCGTTTTTAAACGTTTAAATTTAATATATCTTTGTCTCCGTCAGTGGTTTGTAAACAGGTATGTGTCATACCTATACTATCTATCCACCACTTTCTCATTGTGTTTGCACAGATATTTAGAAAATATCTGCTGTAGTCCGTACTCTTTGCCCAAGCCTGGATAAGGAACTCTTTTGGGCGTTTTTACGCATTTTCTCAAAACAGAAATGCGGTAGCGTCCCTCCTGTTGATGAAGACTCAAGACGTTAATATGGCATTTGGAAATTTATAGTTAGTTTATAGACAAATCTGTTCCTGTACTCGAGATTCGATTCCTCAGAAAATTGTTGAAGTAAAGTAATAAGGTATTTTGTATGAACGGAAAGGCAGTTAGATGAATTAAAAGAACGTTGATTAAATTCAGTGAAGGGAGAAGTTCATGTTAGATTCAAATAATCAAGAAGTTTTGTTAGATATTAGATATTTACTCATAGTTAACGTAATGTAAAGTATTTTGTTTTATGAGTGAAATGATGAATGCATGAAAGTAGTTAGAAAATATTTTTTATTTTGATCATATTTAATGCAAATTAAATCTTGCTTTACTATAGTACGTAATATTTAAAATACATGTTTCAATTCACATCCTATGAATACAACCCCACCTACCTATGGTAATACAGTTCATTAATTAAAGTGATCAATTAAAAAGTTAATTACCCACCTTTGTGGTGATAAATGACAAATAATTAATTGTTTATAATAATATGGTAAAAAATAAGATCTATCTCATTGAGATTGATAGAATAAAGTTCCGCAATGATCACATGGTCGATGTTTGAACGCGTTTTAATCCCTCACATATTGGTGTTAATGTAACTAATTCTTTGAACGTCCGGGTATCTATTTTTTCATGCCAATTTTTTAATAGTTAACGTCTTCCTTGATTTATTGTTTATATTGATTCATCGTGTTGTCTCTTTTGTCATAACAATGCCACTGTATACGCATTTTCTATACTTTGTCACCTACATCTGTTCTGAGTTCGGACAGTGGATAGTAAGTCTTGTAAGTTCAAATTGGCAGCATATGGACACCACGAGCACTGTTGCTATTGCTTTCCAATATTCCAAGGGATTGAAGCATCCGAGCTGGTATGGATGGACATCTATCGGAGGAATCAATGCCGGAGAGCCTCAAAGGTGTTTATAATCTTCCAGGCTATTACTGATCTATATCAACGATCACTTAGACAGGACGAACCTTTCTATTTACAGCTATACAGACGACAGCACTTTTATATCCTCATTAATGTCGCAGACTCCAATGACCGCCGCTCGTCCTCAACGTGAGCGAGAGAATGATCAATGAGGATATGAACGTCATCGTAGAATGGGGTCAGGAAAACAAAGTCAAGTTTAACGCAGGAAATATCCAAGCAGATGTCCTCTCAAAAAAAGCGAAATACCGCAGGACCTGCTTATCAATTACAGGCCAAACATTCGCTGCGGCCTCATCCATAAGCTTGCTCGGCGTCAACGAAGAAAACAACATGTCTTGGGGTCACCACTTCACCAAAATCGCCAAGGCAGCATCACAAAAGCACAGCATATATAACATACAGCAAGCCCACTCTCGCTTCGTTCCTATGTTGTAAAAATAATAAACTTTTACGCGCATAGAAACCCCTTCCAATGCAGCAGCCGAGCCGGCGGCCAGGCTATGGCGGCCCGCTAAGGATTAAACGGGACCGGACTTGCAATGCGTGAAATAGCACGCATATTTTTTATAAACAAAATATAACATATTTCTGCAAAGAGAACTTAATATTTATTATTTAGTTGATGTGATATCTGATTCATTCTTGGGAACCAGGAAAGCGTTCTATACCTACACCGGAGTGATAACATGGTCGAACAATGTGAAGCCGAATGCATCACTGATGCCATTTTGATTTTTTGTCAGCATTTTTATCGCCGGAAGCTATATATTCTAGCGTTGTAAAACTCTTTAGAATCAAGGGTGTAACCGTTACAAGAAGACTCTTTCATTCGGAAATAAAGCTGGGCATTTTTTTAAAAGCTCTGCATGTGTACGTGAATTTATTATGTAAGGTCAAAATGAAGTACATTGATATCGCGTTGGTTGTCTCTTAAAAAAAAAGTTATGTGTACATAATACACGAGTATGAGAATTACGAAATGCGAGTGTCTTAATAGCCATTTAATGTGAGATCCATACTTTATTTTCTCTACGACCAGTCTTAATAATAAAAATAAGTACTTTATCTTTTAAAATTTCCTAGCAAATAGTAACAATTAACGTCAAAATTGATAAGTTTTAAATATCGTGATCATGGCAATCTTTGATATTGACCGAATATTGCTCTGGTGTTGCATTTTGATTGGTTATCATAACGAAACGTCAATATCATAATGAGTCTCATTATGATACTGGCAGTAAATATTTAATAAAGCAATTAAAGTGTAGGAGTAGAAAAATATATTTTCTTCAAACATTTGGAAACAGGACTTTTTCTATTCTATAGATGGCACTTTTTTATATATGTATAACATTTTTTTGTCAATACAACATGTATTGTATTGTATTCAATTTATCTTGATAACATTTTGATTCGCTGTAACTATTTTGTTTTTAAAGATATCAAGGTAAAGTAAAAAGCAAAACGGCTGCCACATTTCAAAACACAGTATCCAACATTTTTCTCAAAAAAAATTTTTTTTTTGCAAGCAGATACTATGTTTATTCCACGTCTAATGCACTACCTAGTTTACGCATATCTATTATACTTTCGCAGATAAATTTTACCAAAACACAGTATCTACCACAACATTTTTGTTTTTCTACGCCAAAAGCCAGCAACTGGTATTTTTTAATACATAAATACTAGCAAAACCCAGTATGTGGTAGTTACTGTGTATTGAAAAATATATCTTAGTTAGACGCTTCATGATAATTTACTCGAAACACAGCATATGGCACTTACTGTGTTTTGGCAAAATACTTTAAGCATTTTTGGTCAAGGACGCAGGTATTATTTCCGTACATACTGCGTTTGCGTGTCAGATTTGTCAACATAACCTAGAATTCTTTAGTGTGTGACTTATTATTTTGATGTGTACACATGTTTGTGTTTTTCGACAAAATTAATTATAATATGCCCGGCTGTTTAGTTCACGTACAAAAACTATATTAAATATGTTAAAACCCAGCGATAAGCTTGGGGAAAATACTTGGTAAGTAATAAATTTGCATATAGGTATAAAATTTTCATTATAATTTACACACTAGCTACATTTTAAGTCTTAATATCATTTATGTTTTCGGGTGCGCCAGCGTGTTCTTTATTCTTTTTAGTTTATATAAAAGGATAATACAAATTATTGGCCTATTTACTACTTGTAATTTTTGATATTAGCAGGCTGGCAGTGATAATTATTTGATGCTTTTTTTACAGTACTACTTCACCAAATGAGAAGAAGTTGCCATCCGATGAATCTAAAGAAAATTTAGATATTAATGTGGTTAGCGAAAACATCGAAGAGGTAGCTGAAAGTTTAAGGTACCCACGTTGTTTGTCGCATATCAGGGTGAAAAAATTTATAACTAATATGTTTTTTTAGAATCTTATTGCCGAATGATGCAGCTAAGGAAGTAATCAATAGTGTTGACGTAGAAATCATGGGGACAATTTCTAGTGAAATTATAAACTTTAGTGATGACAGTATAGCTGATCCTAATTTTGAACCAAGTGATACAGAAATGTCTCAGCACAGTGACAGCAATGATGTTGATGATCCTGATCAAGATTTGAATGAAACCAATAAACAAGATACCGCTGATAAGTCTCATAGAACTGCACTATTAAAGCGGCGTAAAAAACCGAATCCCAAATATCCAAAACTTACACAAGCTCAAAAATCGGACCGTGATAAAAGAAAACATCCCATGAGACCTCCATGTCCCGCAAAATGTAGAAATAACTGCCAGCAATTTACAGAAGAAGAACGACGCGACATTTGGTCAAATTTTTGGAGCTCAGGTTATACCACTCGCAGAAAGTGGCTTTCAAAGAATGTCCATTTAACTTCCATTAAGAGAAGGACAATTGTACTCGAAGACCCGAATGCTGCAAGAAAAAAACTTGGCCGTTTGTATTTCTTACCCAAGGAAGGAAAAAGCCTAAGAGTGTGTCGTCTATTCCTTTTAAACACACTGGGATACACAAATGACTCTGTTATCACAGAATTGTGTCTTGCTATGAAGACGGATCCTATTTGTAGTAATGTTAAAGAAAACAGGGGTGGTAGTAGCAAGAAATGTGATCAAGACCTTATAATTAAACATATAGAAACTTACAATCCATGTGTTAGTCACTATCGACGCCACAATGCACCCAATATAAGATACCTATCACGAGACCTCACCTTTAAGGACATGTATGAGGATTTTAACCAAAAACATCCAAATATTTGTAAACTTGAGGTTTACAGACAAACGCTTAAGTCTCAGCACATTTCTTTTTCTATGCCTAAGTCGGATAAATGTGTTGATTGTGAAATATTAGAAAGGAGACAAGAAGAAGCCAGAAAGTCGGAGAACAATGATGATCTTTCAGAATTTTCTGATGAATTGAGATTTCATAAAGAAAAAAGTAAGAAGGCACTTGCAAAATATGAGGATGACTCTCGCCGCGATGTTGAGGAAACATTGCGAGTGTACTCAATGGACCTTCAAAAAGTAATATTAATCCCGAATATGCCCTCAACTAAAGATTCTTTTTTTGTCAGTCGTCTCGTCGTCTTTAATGAGACTTTTGCTCCATTGCAAAAAAAGGACTAAAAACAAGTTACTGTGTTTTGTGGCATGAAGCTATAAGTGGCCGTAATGGTTGCAATATTGTTGATGCAATTCTCAAATTTTTCGAACAAGAAAGAGACGCTCAAGACTTTATTCTTTGGGCCGACAATTGCTCGGCTCAAAACAAAAACTGGATTTTGTTCACCGCTCTAATAGCAGTCGTAAATAGAGACAATGGGCCAAAAACAATAACAATTCGCTATTTAACCAAGGGCCATACCCACATGACGGCTGATGGGGTTCATGGTAATATAGAGAAACGCATTTCTCGGTTAAAAAATATTTATGACTATGATGACTTAAAAAACGCAATAAAGACGTCAAGAAAAAATATAGAAGTAGTTGAATTATTGCAAACTTTTCGAAAATGGGACAAGAAAAAAAGGCAACCCCGAAAAAACAATGATTCACTTAAAGATTTTATGATGAACTCCCTCGTAGAAGTTAATTTTCAAAAAGGATCTAGAGAAATGCGTTATAAAGTGGATTTTGATAATGAATACAAAAATTTAGATTTCCTTCAGAAAAAGATTAATATTGAGAATTATATGCCGGATTTGATGGACATAAGAGGTATTAAAAAAGAAAAAAAAGCAAAAATATTACAAGTTCTCGCTCCCTTGATGCCAGCAAATAGAAAATTGTTTTGGGAAAGTCTACCAGTAAACGACGAATCACAGGATTTAGTTCAAAATATTGATATAGATGACGACCTTTAGTAAATATATGTATATGTTTTGTTTCATAATTTGAAATATTTGTTATTACCTAAATATCTTTGTGGTTAAATATTTTTTGGTTATTATCGAAATAAATAACTATTTACAGATACTGTGATTTTTACTTTATACTTTGATGTATATTTTTTAAATATTTATATCAAAACACAGCAGCTACAGTTTTTTCAAAAAAACGCACAAATCATAAAATTATTTTTTTTACATAAAATTACCTCATTTTGTAGTAACCTAACCCATTAAAATTGCAGTTATATCGAGAGCAATATATTTAATTTTTTTTTCAATTTACTCGAAACTTTCAAAATAACAGATACTGTGTTTTGAAATGTGGCAGCCGAAAATGTAAGGATGGTAGCCAAGTTTCTTCTTAGTTACATATAAAACAAAACACTAACAATTTTCTGACATATAAGCCTACTCTGAATATTTTTTAAATATAACACCCTGTATATGACTACATACATATAAACATATTTCGTGTATAATATCCTACACCTATCTTTAGCTGGTTACGAAATATTGACAGTTGAAAGTCGGGCATTTTGACATTTTCACAGGTTATAAAATCTAAACCGCACGAGATCAAAGAAAACGGTTTGCACATTTCTATCTTAGGTTTTCATAAGCTAACGAATGACAGTGACTTTGAATTTGACTGGAGGTTTAAAAGTTCCGGTTAATTATATCAGCGGGTTAAATTCAAAGTTATTGTTATTCGATAGCTCATGAAAACCTAAGATAGGAATGTGCAAACCGTTTTCTTTGCGCTCATGCGGTTTAGATTTTAAAACCTGTCAAAATGCCCGACTTTCAATTGTCAATATTTCGTAAACACCTAAAGATAGGTATAGGATATTATACACGAAATGTGTTTGGATTTCTCTAGAGAGTCCAAAAATGTAGTAATATACAGGGTGTTCCATTTAAAAAAATATCAAAGTGACCCCTAGCACTTTTATTTGATGTTCAATTGTTTTTTGCTGAACATATCTGAATTCGCGGGAGAAAATTACATAAGATGGCTATTTCAGTTTTTTTTTTATAAAAGAACTGGGAAAGTCAAAAAATCGCCTTGTCTAGTCCTCGTTGGATAACCAGTTTCTATATAAAAGTACAGGGAAAGTTCCCTGTATTTTTATAAAAAAACTGAAATAGCCATCTTATGTAATTTTCTCCCGCAAATTCGGATATGTTCAGCAAAAAACAATTGAACATCAAATAAAAAGTGCTAGGGGTCACTTTGATATTTTTTTAAATGGAACACCCTGTATATTACTACATTTTTGGACTCTCTAGAAAAATCTAAACACAACTTGTGTATAATATTCTATACCTATCTTTAGCTGTTTACCAAATATTGACAGCTAAAAGTCGGGTATTTTGACACTTTGACAGGCTCCAAAATCTAAACCGCACGAGATCAAAGAAAACGATTTGCACATTCCTATCTTAAGTTTTCATAAGCTATCGAATGATAGTAAATTTGAATTTAACCAGAGGTTTAAAAGTTTTCCGGTTAATTTTATCCGCAGGTTAAATTCGAAGATACTGTCATTCGATAGTTTATGAAAACTTAAGATAGGAATGTGCAAATCGTTTTCTTTGATCTCGTGCGGTTTAGATTTTAGAGCCTGTCAAAGTGTCAAAATACCCGACTTTCAACTGTCAATATTTGGTTAACCACCTAAAGATAGGTATAGGATATTATACACAAAATGTGTTTGGATTTTTCTAGAGAGTCCAAAAATGTAGTAATATACAGGGTGTTCCATTTAAAAAATATATCAAAGTGACCCCTAGCACTTTTATTTGATGTTCAATTGTTTTTTGCTGAACATATCCGAATTCGCGGGAGAAAATTACATAAGATGGCTATTTCAGTTTTATTTTTATAAAAGTACAGGGAAAGTAAAAAAATCGCCTTGTCTAGTCCTCGTTGGATAACCCTGTACCTATTATGTGCGAAAAGTATCATTTTCCACAATTAAATAAATATCTATTTTACAAATTCTAAAAATTTTAAACTTATAGGATACTAACATGAGAAATCAACATTAATTTCCCTCCCTAGGTAAATCATTGTAATGAAAAAAACACCTAAATAAATAATGAAACGGAAAATGGCATTTAAGTTTCATTTTGTTAGTTTGACAACTATACTTCGGTTGAGAAGGCCATTATAAACCTCGCACATTATATCCTAAAGTGCTCTGAATAGCTCATGTCTCAATCTAAGTATATAATATACAGTAGCGTGCCGTGGGTATAAGGGCGGGAGGGGCGAGCTATTTCGAGGGCGCCGAATGATGAACCATCTGCAGTTTGCATTAGGAGGCTGAGGCGGGCTAGATAGAGGGCGGGGGGGGCATTCGCCCCCCCTGGCCGCCTATACGGCACGCTACTGATAATATACTAATTTATTCATGGAGGGCTGAAATAAGTACTAAAGAATTTAGGCAAAAAATTATTCAACTTTACGTGTCGAATGTATATCCAAGCTTATAGCTGTCGTTATAGATTGACTAAAATTGGTGTTGATTTGGAAGACCCTTCCATTAATGGAAATATTCGGGGAACTGCCTCTTTGTGTAGCCGATTCCGTAAATTGTTTAAGAACATTTTGTCTTCAAAATGAACTTATCATAACCGATAAGACGTGGTGGGAAATTTGTCTAGCCGCTCTAGCAGATCTTACCTACCACATGCTTGCACCCAAAATTGTGCTAGTATCATAATGTAAAAATAAAATTAATTTCCTCTAGATATAAAAATGAATCATTTAAGATATGGTTTATTAAACGAAATGGAAGTCTTACGTAGAATTAGTTCAAAATAATCATATTTCATTCTTTTTTTGCTCCAAATTTATTTGTTTCTAAATTCGACAAAATGTGAAATTATATCACTTAATACAAAATTTCACAATAGATATGACAAACAGAACCTTGACACTAGCAAAATAATCTACCTACTGGTTTTGTTATCTAAGCCACTATTGTTATTTTTAATTTTCATTATAAATACTTTATATTGTTATTTCGATAAAAATCTGTAACTACATACATTCTCACATCTAGTGGGAACCTAAAGAAACTAAAATTACAGTTTTTTGAATTGTTTGTACACTTTATTGTCGCACAGCCACTTATTCCACTACGGATGCCACTCATTATTTAATTTTCACGCAATAAACACAAATTTACCGACTCCGAATCTGTACTCCAGCACTATGCGCCAACATGCGTCAACATGAAACTTTTAGCTCGAGCGGCTGAGAATATGGCAACTAGATGCGCAGCAGCCCCTATCTCGACACGGGATTTCAGGCGGAGTGGGTTTGCTGTATATATGCTGTGACAAAAGCTAGGAGCACTCTGTAGAGTAACAAAGTTGTATACACCAGATCAGCTCCTATTGCCTTTTAAGGTCTAGATAAGACCATTTATGGAATACTGTTTCTATGTGTGGTGCTCGGCACTTGCTCAAGACATTGAACTCCATACAGAGAAGAGCAGTCCGTTTTGTGGATGACCCAAAGTTGACTAAAAACCTTGACAGCCTTGAACATCTA
Source organism: Pissodes strobi (assembly GCA_016904865.1). Taxonomy (NCBI): domain Eukaryota; kingdom Metazoa; phylum Arthropoda; class Insecta; order Coleoptera; family Curculionidae; genus Pissodes; species Pissodes strobi. The sequence goes on from MU181962.1 coordinate 157,851, forward strand.
AGAAAAGTGGCGGACCTATGAATTTACTATCGATACTACTATGGAAGATGTTCGAACAAGCTGGCATTTATGATGCTACCCAGAGTTGTACCAAACAGAAGCAGCCAGTTGTAAACTCCTAGAATATCGGTGTTACGGGACTACTTTATCCGAAAGACTGCCTCGCTCTGGAGTGAACTTCTGAGTAACGTCGTTCGCAACACTTAGAACTTACATCGCTTCATGTTTAACGTCCACCGTTATCTCCGCACACACAGCTCTCGTTGAGTGGTATAGGATTTTCCTATTATGTGTGTGCCGAACATAAAAGAGTCGAAACGTTTGTACAAGAGTAGATGAGCAATGTTCGTTCTGGCGCAATTTCGACCATTTTTACATGTAAATCTCCATAAGAAAATCTAAGGTCCATCCTGGTCATTTTTGTTCCCGAGCCGCCGACTTGGGCTATAGCATATTATAGGGTGGGGCACCGGGCAGATGAGGTTTGACAACTGACGTTTGACACACGACAAGTGACAGCCGACGTGCGACAAATGGTTATGGCGACAAATTGAAAACACCAGCATTTGAGTTTGGCTGTGTTAATAAACCAACAAACCAAAAAAATAATAAGAATTAGCATTTTGTCATCAGTTAGACTGTTTTGTATCATGCTTCACAGTGGAAACAGTGACTAATATCTATTTAGGAATCTTTAATTCGAAGCTTTTATATCTATGTTGGCGCTTAGTGTATTTCTGCTCTGTTGACTTTGTAATACTCCTGAAGGAGTTAAAAATTAAATCGACCAAATATGAGTATTAAGAGCAATCGAGTTCTATTGTCACAGACCCTAATTTCTTTAATCGACACTAAGTTCTCAACGCAAAATTGCATGCAAATGATTAAAAATTTCCCCATCTTCGAGCGAAAGAACAAAAAGTAGCTCAAACGAGTCTTATCGGAAGCATAGCCTTAAACACATTACTTACAGGACTTGAACCATGCTTAGGACAGCTCACCCGTGTTAGAAATCCTACTGCGCTTTTAGAAGCGCAATCCAGACCTCGAAAGAAAGGCCAACTATCCTACCTTGAATATCAAAATATATATAAACCACTCCCAGCAAAAATTATATTAAAGGCTAATAGACGACCCCAGCCAGCGAAATATTTGGCATGCAATAGAATTGGCCGCGCGACAAATCGATGCAGGCTACAACATGTAAACCCTGATTTTCAAAGATCAGCTACTAAAGGCTAGTAAATTCATCCAACTATTCGCCTAGCTTTTATCAACAAAATAGATGGAACAGTCACCCAAAAGCTAATATAAACTACATAAAACACCAAATCATGTCTAGATACCTCACATAATGAGGTTAATGTTACTAATTCTCTGAAAGTCACGGTATGTATTTTTCATGTTACCTTTATAATAATGTCAAATTCTTCCTTATTTGAGTGTTTATATTGAATAATCGTGTTGCCTCTTTCTGTTATATCGAAGCCATATCGAAGCAACCTCTATACTTTGTCACCTGGATCAGTTTTCGGGGTGTATCACTAAGTCTTCTAATTGCTTTGTAAAACTGATATTAGCTGTTTTCATAATTACCCCCATCTCGTCTCAGAAACTGCTACTACTACTACTCACCCTATCACTTGAAACGTAAATGTTGGTCAAATGAGCAATGCACAGTTCCAACTTCTTCAAATCCACTCAAGACGATATATTCACGTCCAATTAATTTATTATTATAATATCCACATAGCGGTGATGATATTTTATTTCAAGGTGCACTACTTAATAATTGATTCGCCAAAGCATAGTTAAAAATGCCAGGAAACGCCATGTTTTAAACAGGGCGCAGTAGCAAGATATATGCGATTTGATTTTTTTCGCCTTGATATGTAAGAATTTTTTTCACGATATTCCTTCACCTACCAATTTTTATGACAACGAAATTTCCAATTCCTACTATCAGTTTGCAAACGTAATCGATTTTGAAAACAATTGGCAACTTTTGAGGCCATTTCCGATACAAACAAGCTTTTAATGAACATGAGCACACCACATTTAAAAAAATTATTTGCACTGGATCATTGAGAACCAACATGGCGAGAGCAATTATTGGCACGGTTAAGTGGCACATCTGTTTTTAAGGATGGCATTATATATAAGCTGTTAGGTCGCTGTCCTAAAGATGATACCTGTAAGTAGACAAATAATAAATAAGGGAATAGTACCTTCAAATTAATGAACCTACGGCCTGAAAACGAAAATTTCAGGGGATATCACCAATAAAAGCATCTAGAGAATAAACTAATTACACAGGGGTTCATTATGATAGATATTAAAGGTTTTTTTAATGACGGATTTCTGATTAAAATCAATTCCTCTAAAGGAGTGAAACCGATGCATGTTTAATTGACCTTTATTCAATAATTAATTCATTTAGAACTATATAAAAGATTCTTTACTAAGAGACGTAATTGTTAAGTAATATTTGTTAATGACATATTCTAATGAAATATTATTATTAGAGCAATATTAGATACCAAATAGGTTTATAACTTTGGTGCGACAAGGCAAGGGTGATTTTATTAGTGGTTTTGAATGCTTTTAATTGCAGCTTTCTTAAATCACGGCTATTTTTAATCATACCACGGAAAAAAAATGTTAAGAAGAATTATTTTAACAATGATTATCATAAACATTAATACATTATCGTGAAAAACGCCCGATTCTTCCATATATGGTACTATTCAATACCATTTTAGTAATTGATTTATAGAATAATGTGACAAAAAGAGTATACCATTGTCACACAAAAAGCATACCATTGTCTCATTTTATGTGATAAATCGTTATAAATTTCGCAATATTTTTTATTAGTAATGAATAAATATTGTTACAGGACAGGAATATTAACCAACAGATTTGATTGCAATCCGGCAAAACATTGTGAAAATGAAGTTTTCAGGGGCTTTTAATCTAATTAATTCACATTTTTGTATCTACAGGCGAGATGAGAATTTATTGCACTGGCTTAATATGAAAAAGAGGCATTTAATGGATCTAAAATTAAAATACATCACCAATCCAATCGAAATATTTATATGTGCATGTATTAACATTAGCATTTCCGTTCAAATATGCATGTTTCCCTGTCACATGCATCACACTAGAGTCAAATCATTTATCTTTTCATTATATACGCGATTCGTTCCAAGCGTTAGCGTCTATCACTTCTTTCATTCATAGGCATATTCATATGCATAATTAATTATCATATTCTATCCTCTGTTACGTCAATTTTTTGATGAGATATAGGCAAAGATAATTTTGTTAACAGTTTTAACTGTTTTAGGGAACATTAGGAGACCCTTTATAATAGACGAGGCAAATAATAAAAAAAAAATAGGTTCTAACAGCAAATCGTGTAACATCTGATTAACAGGTGAATCCTAAGATTTTCTGGGTCGATGAACACGCCTAGGGGTGTTGTTAACAGTCCAAATTTTTTGTTCTTATGCCTGAAATTCAAGGTGAAATTTTTGTCCTTTAATTTTTAAAGAATAAATATTTCTTGTGCGATTTTGACAAGATCGGCTTCGATATATATATATATATATGCATGTTTATCCCCAGAGAAAACGGAGTCAGCAGTATAATTCAATGCCGGTAGGGGTATTAGGTCTCGGAGTAGTTGTTTCTGCTGATCCAATCTTCTCACATATAGCCCACCACGGGGCTTGTCCAGACGATGGAGCATTCTCGGTTCGAGTGACGGCTGGTGAATGTCTTCTCTCAGGTAGGTGCATCAGGGTATCGATAACATCATAGATAGTCAGGTTCTAATGGGTGAAAAGCCCACACACGTTCCTCTGATGAGTCCCGAAAGGACGAAACTATCTGTGGTAGGATTTTCAGGAGTCTCACTCTTGTCGTGGTGTTTTCATTGTGGACATGGAGCATTGAGCTTGATGTGATTCAAGACATGTCTCCAATCAGGAAATGGGATATTCCTGACATTGCTCTGGGTGTAGTGTTAACCATTACATTGCATATATATATATATATATATATAT
>MU181962.1:167864-200521 GCA_016904865.1 Pissodes strobi
CTGATGTGGGCTTAATGAGAAAAAAATGCTTTTTAGCTACGCCAAGCTTTCGATAATTTTTATTATCTTCTTCGGGGTGCTATGCAATTTCTTGAAAACCATCTCTTACGCAAAACAGACATAAAATTCCTAATTACTACATCGCAAGTATACTGTTCGTGATTAAACCACGTAAAATGGCGGACTCCATTATCAGGATCAAAGCAATCTTATAGTCGGCCGTATCGTTCGACGGAAAGATTGCTAAGATTGCTTTGATCCCGATAATGGAGTCCGCCATTTTACGTGGTTTAATCACGAACAGTATACTTGCGATGTAGTAATTAGGAATATTATGTCTGTTTTGCGTAAGAGATGGTTTTCAAGAAATTGCATAGCACCCCGAAGAAGATAATAAAAATTATCGAAAGCTTGGCGTATCTAAAAAGCATTTTTTTCTCATTAAGCCCACATCAGGACCGATACCCCAAGAAATTTCTTTGTTGTTTAACTAGTCGGTCAAGACTACCCTTCTTCTATATATATATATATATATATATATATCGACACCGATCTTGTCAAAATCGCACAATAAACATTTATTTTATAATTATTATTAAAGGGCAAAATTTGGCAGCCAACTTGGATTTAAAGCAAGAGGACTAAAATTTCGAACTGGTCACCCATATGCGTGTTCGGCGACCCCAAAACCATAAAAACCATATGAATCCACCTGTTAATCAATTGTTACACTATTTGCCGTTTGAAGTGATTTCTAGGCCTCGTACGAAATTTTATGCCACGTCTATATCACCTAACATGCTGGTTAGTAGATCTGTATCACATAGATGCCATGGCATTTAAAATGCTCTTATTTTATTTTCAGTATTCTTGTAATGACTGTGTAGATCAAGATACACCCATACCTTTCATGACATTTTAAGGTCCAGAATTTACCAGTGATGTTTTATTCATCCTTTCTATCCTATCGATGAGGATCAAAATGTAAGATAAAAGTTATGTCTCCTACGTTAGCATATTTGTAAATACCTTGATAATGTATATTGAAAACCCGTTGATTCTGTTAAAACCTAGTGGTACTCGATTATCTTGGGTTTAGTAAATATTTCATAATTGGAGCAATATAATATTATTAATAATAATTATAATCAGGCCATTCTTTTAAAGCCTGGAATTATTCGAAATCTGGGTATCTCGGCTTTGCTCAATTAAATGATATTATTTTGCTAAAATGATAAAAAAAAACATTAAAACATCACAACATCAATTTAATTCATGCCAAATACACAGGGTGCTTACACACGTCTAGCAAAAGTACAAAATTAAAATACAATTTAGAGCCGTAGAATAACAAGTGTAACAGCACCCATTTAAATGTATACTATACAGTAACAGATTCTAAAATCTCCAATGGTTACGATTTTTTTACATTAAGTAATACAGTCCGAATAACATCAAGTGAAATATTTCAATAAATTAAAGCATAAAATTAGCGAGACACCAAAATTCTCGATAGACAGGTCAAAAATAGTCCATTAATAAATCCAAATGAACTGTCAAAGTTTACAGATTACAGAGGACATACAGGCAAGATATTAACAATGCAAAAAAGGATATACAAATGGCAACAATGAACTCCATAATATGTTAATCATACCTGTGAGAGTGATGAAATATTTCACCTGAACAATTCGTCACATTTCTCACAATAATGTAGCCAGCGAAACACTGACAAGGCTAGTGCCTACCGATAAAACTATAGAGAATTTATGTAATATAGTAAAGTTGCAGTCTAAAGAATCCAAAAAAAAAACAAGGTAGCAATGGCAAACAATACATATGTAGGTAGATATTATTATCCTAACATAGTGTAACGAATTGTATTTTCGACTTATTTAGCGTGTAGGAGAGTAGCTCAGATTTAGGAACGAACTACGTCAAGTTGAGAAGAGATAATAAAGGACACACATCGATAAAAACAATAACAAGTTTATTTGCAAACAAACTTAACAACGGTTAGACTCTATACTAATAAAGGCGTGTTTAAGTTTATAGATGAATTAAGAGTTATATAGTATACCCAATTAAATTAAATGCATCTCTTCTCAAGGGAGGCTTAGTTCAAAGTTTTTCTAGGAAGCGACGTCACTTTTATTAATAAAGTTTATGTGAGTGGAGTTGTCTTTTATTTATGTATTCTTTCTGAAATTTATAAGGTAAGTTTTTCTGGTTTAAGCTTATCACAGATTGCTAAGGCACTCTCACTACTTTTTAAAACTCCCCAAAAACTATCCCTTTACTGGAAATTCTGATACTTCACTCGTAACTTCTACTCTCTCTACTTTTAGTAGCTCCCAGATACCGTATACCTGTGCATACGTCCACCCAGGTTAGGTAAGGACCTGTGTCCAGGTGTTCACAGATATGGGGGTTGTGGGATAGAAGAACTAGAAGTGTACGCACCTGTGTGCTGTACCGTAACTAGATTGAGCGGAATTGAGAGACCCGAAAACCATGATGAACTTGGCGATTGCCTGCGTATTTATATGTTACAAAATATTGATGGCCGCATCATTAAGGATTAAAATCGCTCCCGTCGACCGCTCAAGTTGTTTTTAGTTAACAGTGAATGTTTATATAACATTTGTCAAGTTCAAGTTCAAACTTACGACAGGGTGATTTAAGTAGTTCACAATAGCACAACACAATTTAGCTCCTGTTAACCCCATAGAGTGCTTACGTACATTTCAACAGAATTGTATAATACAATTTGAGGTAATAGAAATAGCAAATTATCTATAAAACCCACTAAATATACCAGTCTATAGTAATAGATCATGAAAATCAAATAACTACAATTACCTTGTGATAAACATCCATGTGAACTATTCAAAAAATTCAAATTTAAGAGCCTGATGAGTTTTTTCCATCAATATAAAACAATATCACGAAATATATGTAAAATCGGTAATGCAAAATTCTTCCAAAGAATAGAAACACTTTTCAGCCTAAGTTGACCACTCTGCAACATTTGATTGATTCTCCCTCATAACTGTTATGATGTATTTCTTAGACTTTGACTTTTTAAGCACTGTGGTATCATCTGTAAAAAGTACCAGATCAGCAAAAGGATCGCAACTTTCCAGATCATTAATGTAGATCAAAAAGAGCAACGGCCCGAGTACTGAGCCTTGTGGTACACCATATTGAGCGTTCGTTATCCTGGAGTGACTGCCATTAAAATTAACATGCGTGTCTCATATTAGCCATCTTAGTCTTGGGCTAATACGATCAGTTATATAGTGGTGTGCATAACATCTAACACCGTGTTGCTTAAAAGCAAGCCTATCCTTTGGCAGTTTTAAGGGCCTTCAGATATGTTTTAAGGAACGTTGGAGACAAACTACAGCTCTGCTTAAGCTTTTAGGTGACGTACTTTTAATTTTGGTATTTGCTCTACATTGATATTTGCTTCTTCAAGATCTTCCTCAATCTCTTTAGTACTACTCCGTTATTTACTTTTTATACGTCAACAAGCCAATGCCATCATGTAAAAACCTAATAACGCCACATTTTCCGAATTTTTAAATTTCAATGCCATCTGTTGGACAAGGGCAGGACCTACCTACCTATCAGGTATATTTTGAATCTCAACAAATCCCCAATAATTTAATATTAAACAAAGCGAAAATCTCATTCCTTTTCTGTGAAATTAAAGGTTTTTCTCATGAGGCTATCGATATAGTAAGAGAGAGATATTGTGTGAACCCTTTGGTTTCCGGTGGTTTTACTCCATAATTTCAAAAATCGATACAACGAGACCCAAGTGGCAATGAATGTACTGGTTAGGTGGTGCCATCTCTTGACACAAACAGCTCCCTTGTTTTTAAAGTGGATTTGCCAGTTTACACGGGCATATTTTAACGATGTTGACAAGTGATCTAGCTGATTCTTGATTGTTTTGTACATTCCTGATTCTTTTTGAAGAATAAAAAGGATGAAACAATGGGTGCTAAATTATTTTCCTAATATATTTTTTTATCTACATACATTCATATATGGACGGTACTAATAGTTTTTTGACATGAGTGTTTACGAAGTAATTTGGCTGGACAACCCCTGGGAAATAAATTTTACGAATGTATCGTATACCAAAACTGTAATGGAATATTTATTTTCATTTTATTACTGAGTGGTTAAGTATTTACTTTGTTATGATTAAAAATTGTTAGAATATTTTTGTTATTTTATCTTTCCTCAACTTTGTTTCATTTTAATTAGACGTTGGTATTATGCCCTTACCCATAATAAATATCGAAATAATTATATTTTCAAATATTTTTAGAGCAGTTATGTTAGAGTCCACAGCATCATGTTCTGTTCGTAGAACTCAAAATAAATGTATGTTCAAATATAAAAATGAAATAAATGAAAATACATAATTTGACCTAGGAGTATTGTTAGGGTGATCATTGGTATTGTATTCTCTGGACTAAAAAAATTAAGTTTTCAGGGGCTTCTAATCTAATTAATTCACATTTTTATATCTACAGGCATGTATTAAAATACATCACCAATCCAATATTTTTATATGTTAACATTAGGAATTCTGTTCAAATATGCATGTTTCTCTGTCACACGTCACTAGAGTCATATTATTTACCTTTTCATTATATACACGATTCGTTCCAAGCGTTAGCGTAGCTCGTTCATCACTCCCTTCGTTCATTGGCATATTCTTTTGCATAATTAATTAACATATTCTATCCTCTGCTATGTCAAATTTTTGATGGGGTATAGGCAAAGGTAATTTTGTTAACAGTTTTAAGTGTTTTTAGGGGAAATTAGGTGAACCTTTATAAAGTAAGTTATCACCTAATGATGCTGATTAGTAGATCTGTTTCACATAGATATAATGGCATTTAAAATGCTCTCATTGTATTTTCAGTACCCCGATAATGACTTTGTAGATCAAGATACACACCTCCTACCCTTCATGATATTTTAAGGTGCAGAATTTCACATTGATGTTTTATTCAGTACATCCTTTCAATCATATCGCTGAGGATCAAAAAGTGACATAAAATAATATCCCGTGCGGTAGCATATTCAAATCTCTTGGGTTTAGTAAATATTTCATAATTGGAAGAAAATATTTTCATTAATACTTGTAAGCTGGTAAGTCTGAAATTATTCGAAAGCTGAGGACCTCGGTAATGATATAAGACCACAATCTGGTAACGTCACATTTTCCAAATGTTTAGATTTCAATGCCATCTGTTGGACAAGGGCAGGACCTACCTATCAACTAAATTTGGAATCGCAACAATTTATTTTTAAAGTGGATTTGCCTGTTTACACGGGAATATTTTCACCATGGTGACAAGTGATCATGCCAACGCTTGATTGTTGGTACTACATTATTTTCCTAATATTTTTTTATCTTCATTCATTTATAAGGGGACGGTACTAGCAGCTTTTTGAAATTAAATTTTACGAAGTGATACCAAAATTATAATGGAATATTTATTTTTATTTACCATTGACTGATGCGATGCGTAAATTATAGGGTACAGTAAAAGAATCGCATAAAACAATATTGCGTTTTTGAATACGTAATAAAGGTATTCGCAATATAGAAATTATAAACATTTTCAAAATGTACTTACTTTGTTAAATTAAAAATTGTTAGAATCTCTTTATTGTTTCATCCTTCGTTTATAGTTCGTTAATTCTTAAAACCGGTCAATTTGTATCTGGAAAGAAGAGGAGCAGATCTAAACAATTTGTAAACTTATTGTTGTATCTATTGTGTATACATACTTTTTTAATTTAGCTTGTACAGGGTGGCTCGAATTCCTGTCTATGTATGGGGAACTCAAAAACCGTAAGATATACAGTGTCGGTCAAATTAAGGCAAAATTTCGCATTTAGGTGCCTAAAAATATGCCGTTTAGAAAGTGTTAAAAAGTTCTTATTTAAAAAAAGGAAGTTGATGATGATCTCTTAAAGACGAAACTTCGAATTTAAAACCACATATCATCATTGGATAGAGGGTAAAAAGTGGCAATGCAAAATTGCAATTAAATTTGAAATCCGTTTTTAAATAAGCACAGGAAAAAAATAAAACGATTTTTCAAATTTCGGTTTTTTTTCGGATATCTCCGTAAATACTCGGAATTTTAAAACTTTCTAAACGACATATTGTTAGGCACCTAAATGCGCAATTTTACCTTAATTTGATCGACACTGTGTCTCTTACGGTTTTCGAGTTCCCCATACATAGACACGAATTCGAGCCACCCTGTACATATGTTTTACTAATTCAATTTTTAGCACAATCTTTATGAATATATTTTATCATTTTGACATGTATAACGAACACTCGACTACTAGTGTCTATTTAGGATGCCTGTTAGCTTTAAAAATTTTCAGTGTGAATACCAAACATTAATGCTGTATTGGGAAATATTATTTAGATTTTACAGAAAGTTCGCTTGTATAAGACATTGCTATGTACCTAGTATATAGAACATAGGTATGTACAGGGTGTTCCAACGAGGACTGAACAGGGGGTTATTTTTTACCTTCTCTGTATTTTTAAGGCAAACCAAAATAACCATTCGAAGTATTTTATCTGCTAAATTCAAATCCTGAACTAAAAAAAACAGTTGAACCAAAAACAAAAGACTTGCGCCATGGAGGGACATTTCGTGTATAATATCCTATACCTATCTTTGGCTGTTTACGAAATATTGGCAGTTGAAAGTCGAGCATTTTGACATTTTGACAGGCTCTAAAATCTAAACCGCACTATATTAAAGAAAACGGTGTGCCCATTCCTATCTTAGGTTTTCATAAGCTATCGAATGAGAGTAACTTCGAATTTAACCCGCGGGTAAAATTAACCGGAACTTTTAAACCTTCGGTTAAATTCATAGTTACTGTCATTCGATAGCTTATGAAAACCTAAGATAGGAATGTGGAAACCGTTTTCTTTGATCTCGTGCAGTTTAGATTTTAGAGCCTGTCAAAGTGACAAAATGCCAGATTTTCAATTGTCAATATTTCGTAAACAGCTAAAGATAGGTATAGGATACTATACACGAAATATGTTTAGATTTCTCTAGGGAGTCCAAAAATGTAGTAATATACAAGGTCTTCCCTTTAACCTTAAACACTTCATCCATGGCGTAAGTCTTTTGTTTTTAATTCAAACGTTTTTTGGTTCCAATTTTTGATTTTAGCAGACAAAAATACATGAAATTGTTATTTTGGTTTATTTTAACAATACAAGGAAGGTCAAAAATAAGCCCCTGTTCAGTCCTTGTTGGAACACCCTGTACTTTGTTTAACAGTTTCAGCTAGTCTGATGATAGGCACTATCGACCTAACCAGGTTCTTTTTTGTACTTCCATTTTTATCATGAATGAAGGTTTAGTCAAGAAAGTTCATTTCACATTTTTGTGTTCCGGTACTGATGTAAATTTGGATCAAAGTCATTAAGGGTATGTAAAATTTCAGTTATTCTATTTTCTTTAATAGCTGTTAGATAATTGTCAACAAAACGTTTGGAAAAGATATCACTGACATCCAGTTTCTGTAATAAATTCTCCTCTTAATATACGATAAACGACTGCGCAATCGAAGATGAAATAGGGATGCCCATAGCACAACAGTCAATTTGATGGTTAAAATACTTATTATTGAAGCGAATACTTCTTTAGGCACGCTCAGCACTTTTTTTTTTGTGGACGTTGAATGAGACTGAGCAGTCACGTAACACCCATTTTTTTGTGGGCGTTGAATGAGACTGAGCCGTCACGTAACGCTCCTTCTACTGGAGAAAATGGCGAATACGGTTGTTATAATTATTACTGCGTTGCCTCGCTTCATACTGCCTGGCATGTTCCCGTATAGGTAGAGGGCTGAAATTATCAGGGGAGAAAGAAGATCCAAGAAAACGGAACCTCTTTTCGTAGTATTTCATAACTTCGGTTATAATATCTTTATTGATTGTGTCGTAATTTTCTGATTGTTGATATAAGTACTAAAATGTTATAGGCAACTTGTGGTTCTGGTTCGCTGTGAGTTGTATTGTTTAGATTTCACAGCCCGTGAATATTTACTGTCAATTTAACAACGTCCCTTAGAAAATATCTTTATTTAAGCCAGCTATATGGAATATGTCTAGATTTTTGGGCAGAGTTAACATTGGATTTACAACAAAAAATGGTTCTCCCTGCATACTTGGGATACTCGAGATGCAAAACAATTTTAAGCCTTGAACAACTTGCTCCATAACGTAACTTTAACTGAATAGAAAAATAAAACTAGTTGAAACCTATTTGATGTGTTTAAGAGGCCTAATGTATGAATAGAGCGCAATGTAGTTTTCGCTCACCCATTATAGCAAGCTACTCATAATGATAAAATACATAAAAGAGAGCTTGTTAACTGGCAACATAGGTTGCTATAAATTTTGATGGGGTTTTCAGCTTTTAGAGAGACTTAAAAAAAACATTTTTGTTTCACTTCCAATTGGAGGTAACTTTTGTACAAAACTTTTCTCCTTCTCTTTCTTTAGTAACTCAATATGATATAATATCACAATAGTTTAATTATTTAACAAGTAGTACAAGTTCTCTCTACCATTGTTGACTGAATTTAACTGAAATCTTTTAATTTCCTGAAAGAATATCGTTACAATGAAACATAAAAGCTTAAAGAATTTCCATGCCAGGGGCTTTCCGCTTTTTAATTTAATCTCATTAACGATTGAAAGTTTCCTGCTAAGCTTAAATTAGATAGGGAAATTCAAAGATACATTGATTTAATTTTCACTTTTCATCCAAAGTTGCAGATTACGAAGCTCGCCTAATGGATTCGCGTTGAAATAAAAAATTTAAGCGAATAATACCAGATATTAATTTTAAGAGACCGCAATTCAGAATGAATCAGAATTGCAATTTTTTTAGATACACTAAATTATATTTTGTTATTATTTTAATAGACATTTATTAGATTCTGGCGGAGCGGCAACAAAAAGTCGACAAAATTATTCATATTTATGAATTAAAATGGCATAATTTGTAGGTAGCTATGGAACATATCAAAGAACTAATATACTCCGTTGCCGAGAATATTGAGCCATAAAATGGTATCGAGTCAACTACTGTTTTGCAGCTAAAATAGAGTAATGTGTTTTACCCTATATTATAGTGTGTTTACATAAGTATTCGCTGCTGTCTAAAAAATGCCTAACATATTTATAGAAATTTGGTTTGGCCAGTGAAATATAAATGATATTTTAATAACAAGGTCGATTATGGATTAGATTTCGATATACTCATATATTGAGTTTTGAATTACATGTCTGCTCTCCACTATTTACACAACATATTTTTTTATCCATGTACAGAAAATGTCGACTTTCAGTTCGTTGTAACTGAATGGATATTGTCACTCACTTTTTTTCGAATGATGGATTTTTAATGCAATAAAGTAGGAAACTAATACAGTTTTATAAATGTACATGAAAACATTCCAATCCAACTATAATTATTCGTATTGCGCAAAAGAAGTTTGCTGTAAAGGATTGGAGGTATAGTGTTTGATCGAAATCGAGTTAAATGAAAAACCAAAAAATATAATGAAATTACTTGAGATCATAATGCACTCATTTATTTATTTATAAACCCTCTTACAAGCATCTATTAAATAAGTAATATCTAATAACAATAACTACAAAACAATTATGTGCAAACATAGACCTAACACTCAACACAAATCCAACTAATCGTAGTGAGTAAAGTAAGCAAAAGAAGTATCAGCGAAGTTACAGTCATGATTTTACTCGGAGAAAATGATTCAATATTATTCATTGCAGTATTAGCTTCTTTACTGTATTAGACTAGAGAAAAGTCCAATTGAAAATATAGGAGAAAATTTTAAAACAATTAATTGTTCTTGGCGAAGGCAGCTATATAAAAATTTAGTCTGCTAAGTGTGTCAGCGCAGTCACACAGATTAATATCTTAAATAGAGTCAATAGATAATAGTAATCATGACGATCACTGAGAGACACGTAACCGAATGCGGAAGGTCTTGCGATGCGCGACGTATACATTCCCTCACTCTTATAATATGTATATTTTAAAAACCTCCGCTGGACCTGTTCTGGATTGTTAATATGAGTATTATCTTCAGAGGACTGAATTACTGAGGGACATGCTCCGAACGGAAGGCGTCGTGCCTTTCTCCTACATGTTGGGTGTATGCGAAAAAACAATTGCTAGATATTAGTGTCACAAGAGCAACCGAACTGACAAATAATCGCCAAAGATGGCGAAATACAATCTTCAATGCAATTGACAACCTTCGTGTCCGCAATCCTCCAGTTCTGACCTAGTACATTTTATGAGTTCATAACATGGCAAGACATTGTGACTATGATGATGAAATTACTGACGCATATTCTAGCTTTGACCGTACGTAGGACTTACACAATATTTGTACTATCTTACCATTGTTGAAAAAGTATCGAAACTAGAGACAGGCTCATGAGCAAAAAAATATGCATAATCAACAATTTAAATTCGGTTGGGAATGATACTACATTATTATTTGTCCTAAATTAAGCTGCACGTTATTATTGAGGTCCCAATCATTGATCCAACAAATCACGCTGAAGCGCGAGACAGTCATCCAAACACTGAATCTTTTTTAATATATTTAAGTCATCATCATACCATAGGAAATTGAAGTAAAGATTCATGTCAATGTGTTTGCCATTGCCTTGTAAGATCTGGCATTACAATTATGCAAACTGGGAGGATCTAAGAGAGTTCTACCTTGGCTCGATATCTGCTTTGGCACTGACCACCCATCAGCGCGTACATTCCGAGGTACATCCCAAATTCTATCAAGTTACAGTCAAAAAGTAAGCCGTGGTTCGACAGAAGATGCGAAAAAGCCGTAGGTAAGAAACAAGTACTGACAGCAAAATCAGACCGCGGAAAGTCGCAATTATTTTACCGAAGCGAGAAACGAATGCAAACGTGTGATTGACGAAACTAAGGACAAACACAATCAAAGAACTAGGACTAACTTTTGCAATGTCCCAGTGGCTCCAGGATTTTCTGGTCGCTAGCAAAGGCAGTAAGTAATAACTTAACAAAAACGTCTCTTCCATCTTTGGTAGACGAACGCGGCGTCATGGCGACTACACCTAAGGAAAAAGCAAACATGCTCGCCAAAATGTTCTCATCGCACTCTACCTTAAACGTTCCTCACGGGAAGGCTCTCGCCACCATATCCAATAACAACACTACCATGACAGAAGTTAAGTTTCACCACCGTGATATTCGTAAAATCCTCAAAGAGCTAGGTACGCAAAGGGTATAAGCGCCGGCGCATACCTGCTATCGTGTTAAAGAGCTGCGCCAACGAACTAGCACCCATTTTTGACAGACTTTCTCTCTGTCTTACCGAAAAGGGATTTTACCCACCTTCTTGGAAAGTTGCTCGAGTGCAACCTGTTCCAAAAAAAGGAAAGAAAACCACGCCCTCAAACTATCGGTCTTGCTTCCAATATTCTCCACAGTCATGGAACGTGTAGTTAATCAACCACAGCTACTCAAGTACCTCGAGACCAAGAGAATAATTATTAGCGATAACCAATATGGCTTGCGCAAACAGAGATCGACAGGTGATATATTGGCACATATATGGAGTAGGGCAATTGAGAACTTCGGAGAACCTCGAACGATTACGTTGGATATTTCGAAAGCATTTGACAGAGATTGGCATGACGATTGCTCAACAAACTACCGTCCTTCGGACTGCCAGCGACTCTCTGCAGCTGGCTTGCCAGTTTCCTTAAGAACCGATCTCTGTACGTTGCGGTTGATGGACACCTCTCAGACACATTTACCGTTAATGCGGGAGTGCCTCAGGGCGTAATACTTTCACCAATTCTGCTCCTCGTCTATATTAATGACCTGCCGACCGAAACCAATAATCCTTTTTACAGTTTTGCAGATGACACTACCCTAACCTCACAATTTAGATCAAAAAAACCTTTACCAGCGACTGAGACTTATGAGCAGATTAGCACAATTAATCAACATCTGGAGAAAGTTTGAACTTGGGGTGACAGGAATTTAGTCCAGTTCAATGCAGCAGAAACCCGAAACCCAAGCAGCCATGTTTACGAAGAAAGCCAATACGGCGGGCCCTGACATCATTATGGGAGGATTGACCATTTCTTCATCCTCGTCAATCCGACTACTTGGTGTCTCGCTCAACAGCAATATGTCCTGGCATTATCACGTTGCTAACATCGCAAAATGAACCACGCAGAAGCTTGGTGCGCTATTTCGCAATGAAAAGCTGTATACACCGCAGCGGCTGCTCTTGTTCTATAAAGCATAAATAAGCCCGTGCTTAGAATATTGCTCACACATCTGGGATGCCGCACCTAAGCATACCCTAAAGCTGCTGGATTCCATTCAAAAGAGAGCTGTACGTCGACCCGGAGTTGTCCATAATCTGGATAGTCTCGAACACCAGTTCTACAGATACCTTCATGGCAGATGTTCCCAGGATTTGGCCCGCCTCATCCCGCCCCTGGCAACGCCTGTCAGACAGTCACGACAGACGGCAAGAGCGCACCAGTTTGCCGTACAACTGGAAACACCTAGAATATCGCTTTACAAGATCTCCTTTGTCTGACGCACTGCATCACTGTGGAAACTCACTCCCAGGACATCTGTTTCTCCCTAATTACAACCTACAACTATTCAACAACCGTGTCAATCAGCATGTTCCTGTTTTAATATGGGTTTAAGTTTGCTCTACTGTTTTACAGCAGTTCGATTGATTTTGAATTGAGATGTTTGAAGTTTTGTTCATATGGTGATGTATGTTTATTCTTTAATATTTATTTGTATTTTCTTAGATGAATATTTATATGTATGTGCAACCTAATGTTATTTGGGAATAAATTATTCGACCATCACATTAAATTATTTGATCAGCAGTTTAATCATGGCATTTAAAATAATTTTGAAAGCAAAATTAAAGCACAAGCATCAAAATATGTAAGATAACAGCTGAGTTGAAACGTAATTTATTTGATCATCGAATGGCAAAAACAAATATTTTTATAAATAAAACGGATGAACGAGCAGCAACATAGATGGGAAAACAGCCGAGTTGAAGTGAAGTAGTATATAACATTACACTGTTGAAAGTACTAGGTGTCAAGGCGGATTTACACGGTTACAGTAGCTGGAGCAAGTACTAAAGTACTAAACGGTTCCAGTAGCTGGAGCAAGTACTAAAGTACTAAAGCCAGTAACTAAAATGTAGTTAGTTGAACCATGTAAATTCCTTGATTCAGTTCTTAAGCAAGTAAAGTCTTTAGTAAGTAGTATAGTCAGGTGAATAGAAGCAGGTTCTATTTACTTTTAAACAAGTGGGTTCCCTTACTTTTGTTTTTCGACTGGCTGAAGTCATTGGAAGCATAGACAAGATAGTTTATCCGATTTTAGTAACTATATACTAGTAAGATTTGAATTTTGAATGGGAGCGGAGTGCATGACGTTATGTCGACTCGTTGGACTAAATAAATAACAATTAAATTGTGCAAGAAGATCAAAACAAACGGTGTCTATGGAACATAAAAGAAAATCCCTTTACAAAAACTAGCAGTTCTTAGAAGCATCCCAGATAATATAGGTATTGAAGATTTTGGTGAGAGCGAAATAAAAGCACTGGGGTTCAGCGGTTCAGCTATTCTCAGGAAAACCTCGGTAACTCTTTTCTGTTGCCAGATATGATAGTATAATTTCCAATTTCATTTTTGCCGGTATAGCAGATCTCAATACAGTATCTTGTTTGAAAATCATGGGTTTTATTTTGGAAAGTAATTCACTGAATTGTGCCGTAACATCCGCACACAATTTCTATATTTTTCTTGACCTTCCATTGCCAGTTCAACAAATAATATGGAAGATGCGTGGTTCTCTATGAGATATTATTTGTCGAACCCAACAGCATTTTTCTTTTTTTCTCTCTTATTTCTTCTGATAAAATTCTTAATAATAATCCTCCACATATATTCAAAATGAATTTTTTCACCGATAATCACACAACTATTCTACCATTTCAACTACAGTACGGAACTATTAACTAAAGCATACTAAAATACGTCTAGACCCACACTTGAATGACAACAAAAATATTTTAGTTACTGGTTACTGGCTTTAGTACTTGCTGCAGCTACCGGAACCGTGTAAATCCGTCTTCAAAGAAAGAGATTTTTAGAATGAGGCGTCAGCCAAGTGCAAAAATTTTTTGAGGTTTGAACTCGAAAAATGTTTAAGGCTATCGAAATAAAAGTGAAAAGGCCTTATAACTTTTTAATTTATCTGATCCCAGACGAACAGTCTGGGTTCAGAAAACAACACAACACCGAGCTCCAACTTGCCAGGCTTGTTGAGGAGGCGACTAGAGGACTACAAAGACGGGCATCGACCGGAGTTGTAGTCCTTGACGTCGAAAAAGCCTTTGACAAAGTGTGGCATGAAGGACTCATACACAAACTAGACAGACTACACAATCTTCCACCACCACTAACTCAACTCATAGCCTCATTCCTCAAACACAGATCCTTCACTACACAAATAAACACATCACTATCCACCACAAGGCGCATAGAGGCAGGAGTCCCCCAAGGCTCTCCTCTGTCGCCTACTCTATACACATTATACACAACAGACATACCTAGACACCCAAACACTAAACTCTCCATATACGCAGACGACACATGCATATTCTCAATAAACAACAATCACACAAGACTCAAAAATCACATACAGCAACACTTAGACTCCATATACGAATGGGCAGAAACTTGGAATATTAAAATTAATGAAGAAAAAACACAGGCCTTGCTCATAACAACTGAACGTAATAAACCTATTCCAAATTTAAATCTCGAAAACTCAGTAATAAGATGGTCAAACTCTCTCAAATATCTAGGGGTAATCCTAGATAGTAAACTCACTTTTCAAAAGCACATCAGACATTCACAACGACCTCAAAGTATACACAATAAACAATAAACACATATCTGGCAGGCAAACACACAATATTCTTAGAGCAAGTTCGCAACCACACAAACCCAATCATAAGAACACTATTCAGTAGAGTCGCACATCCAAACAGAACAGTACATAAAAGCTTACTACTCCCACCAGAGCACTAAATCACATGCACAATACACAAAGAAAAAATGAAAAAACCCAAAAAAATAATATCAATATCATTCTATCTTCAAAATTTAAAATTTCCAAAAATTTTCAAAATTTCTAAAAGGTTCGTTCTTTTTCGAAAAATCAAAATCTCAAACTCTAAAAATTTTCAAAATTTTAAATCAAAATTTTTTCAAAAATCTCTCAAAAATTCTAAATCACATAAATCACTAACAAAACTAGAATGATTCAATAACAGCTGGGGACGAGAGCAACGCTGATGTCCTAGGCCGGGTTCCCGCCTAAAAACGGAGGTGTACAGGCATTAAGGGACTGCACGGGGTAGCTGGCCGTATGGGCTCCATGCGTAGAAGTAGAGTCAGGGGGTAACACCCTGCGTATCACGTGCAGTTCTTTCCTGGGGTGATCGTTTTAGACTTGCGGAGAAATCTGCATAATCCAAAGCGATCAGCCTCGCCTAGGTGTCTACAGTTATTCTCTTGTCTGCTCAAAATCGCAAAACAAACAACACTCGCTCCTTCACTAACCGGCACCAAGGATTCAACACCTACGAAGACATATCCAATGACATCCCAGGAACCAAGTCGACACATGATCAATTACGCAACAACACATGGACCAAGACCGTGCGAGAGTGCTTAGCGCACTAGCACGATTAGAAAATCACAATAAGGAAGGAAGGAACTTTTTAATTTTTAAAGATGGTGAAAATGTTAAATACAAAAATATTGAGTTAGTTTGGACTACTTGCTTTTAGAGATAATGTTGTTTGTTTTAATTTTGCTGCTCGATTATTCTTTTTGTCACCAAAATATTAAATATTTTGCTGATAAAGAAATACAAGCCGTTTTGTTTTATTTGTCAACCGGAGTAGCAGTCTTACACAATACGCATTTTTCACCAAACTTTGATATTAAAAGCGATTTCAATCTAAATTTGAGTTTTCTTTAGCCCTCTTCTATTATAAATAGACCATCATCAAATTATTTATTTAGCCTTGGCATCCATCCAATATCGTGATTGGCAAAAATATCTAAACGTCTGAATAAAATCCTATTTCTATATACATATGTAGAATTAAAACAACAAACAAAAAAAGAAAAATTGATCAACTTATCCGAAGCGAGGGAAAGTTAAAAAGGGCCTGACGCGGCGCTTACTTTTATTTACTCATTCAGTCGGAACGCTTTTATGGCACAATGGGATTAACTTCACGGCAAAACCGAAAAGTCAGGTTTATACATGGGATTACTACGGTAATTATATTGTCTAGGCAAGTTCTTGAAGGTGTCTTAATAATAGTTGATGGATGATAAGTTTAGAAAAATAGTAGCTAATTAGGTTCCGGTGTTTTTGGATTTATTTTACACTTATACAACAGATCAAATGATGTATGATAATAAGAAACTTTTTCAGAATTTTACCAATTTGGCATCAAAAATTCCCAAATTGGTTTCTGCCAATTACACAAATATGAAGTATCACTCGCGATTTGTGGATTTTATATAATATATGATTGGGCTCTGTAATAGCATGTATTGTGACTTAGTTTTAAAGGCAAATACAAAAAGATTATCTCCTGTTAGAGGAACTACTCTCAAGTGGCAATAATATGAAAACATCTGAGAAAAATCTTGTAGAAAAGAGCAAATCAAATGTCTCCATCATGTTATTCATATTGCAAAGGTTTTAAATTAACCAAATAATTTTAGGGTAAACCTCTAACTTTATACAAATACAATTTTAATGGGCTGCAGCGAGAAAAGCTTTCAAAAAAGGTCTTTTGTTCGAACCGTCTCGCCTAAATTTGACCATTATGATCCTGTAGACACAAGCACACCTTCAGTTGGATCCAGGTAAAAATAAAGACATTCACAGCCGGCCGACAATAATACCAAAAAGGTTCTGGGAGTGATAATAGGTCCAGTGTGTGGGAATTACAAATAAATCACTTCCCCTCGGACTGTTTTATTTCAGTGGTGACTCGTTGAGATCTTGATTGATAGTGCATAGTTGGTTTTTGCCAGCAAACACTGAGTTCGATACGTGATCTGTTCACTTTAATCGCTCGCTTGCGTCCCTTTATTGTCTACCGAGAATTCTGTGCGGCTTGCTTTTATCTTATTTCCGAGTGCTAGCAGCTAGCTTTATTTGCTTGCAGCTGAATTTCCGATGGAGGACAAGGCATCGAACAATAATTATCAGCGTTTTAATCAAGCATTTTATTTATTGACGCTAGGTTCGTGTCCATTTTAAGCTACCTTCTTCGATTGTGGCGTAATGGTTAATAGAAAAAATCCGAATGAAGTCAAACATATCTTAAAATAAGTTTCACATTTGCACATTTCCCAAAGTGTAATATATAAACAGGACACCTCTCGGAAGGCTCTTTAATTTTATTTTCACAATAATGCACCTCTGGGGTCTTTTCTTTTTCGCTAAGTCTTTTTTTTTATAAAATACAGTGTTGCCAAATTAAGAGTTTTCTCGATCATTAAAATTTTAGTAGCTCTTGTATGATATAATATGTTTGCACAAAAATGACAGGTGGTATCTAAATAATGACTTACTTTATATGTCATACCAGTATCAAATCATAAATATTTGGATGTTCAATTTGAATATCTAAAACTAGAACAAAAATACATTTTTCTCTTTTTTTTCCAATTAGGATATACTTGAGAGTTTTATGATTTTGATCAGTGATCACAAAAATCCATAGAACTATAGTTTAAAGGTCATTAAAATGTGGCTAAATTTATTATTATTAAAGTTGAAGCATTATAATGCAAATAATATTAGAATAACAAAAATCAATGAAGAAAAAAAGACAAAAAAACTATTGCTTAAAATGGATTATGTTATGTTACATCTTATATGTTATATAGAATGATGTGCGGCGAACTTGGCGAATATACAACTGGACCTGTTAAATAACAATAAAAAAAAACTAGCAGTTTACTGGCGAATTGAATACAAGATAATAATAAATAATTTTCTAACGGTTGCTACATAGGTGTACATAATTTGGGTTGGTCGAAAAAGTTAAACTTTTGAACAGCAGGGATGGGGCGGCGGGGCTCCCACCCCAGGCGGTCGTTTTTGAGGGGCGGCAGATTTTGGATTTTTGGCTACCTATTTTTCACATTTGAATACAATAGATTATTTAAAAAATTATTTTTTAATACTTCCATTACAAATCGATTCGTTAAGGCTGATTTTCATATATAGGACTGTGCACAAACTGTGCGCCTACCGTGTCCTTGTCATTATAAATTTAAAAAAATTATATGTTCCATATAAAACGCACTGCAGCCCTTATTTACATTTTCACATATAGGACTGCGACGACTGTGTTGCGGTCGTCCAGTCCTATTGTTAAAAAAGGGAAGACGCGCGACGGCCGCAGCATGGTAAGCGCACAGTCCTATATATGAAAATCAGCCTTTATGTGTAACTGTTGTCGGAATGATACTCCGGCAGAAATGAAAGGCAATACAGTGGAATTCTAACACTACAGTTAGATTTAAATCCCCGTGAAGCGTTTGTACCATGCGCTGCGCACACTCTGAATTGGGTCGTAAACGATGCAGCAAAATCTACACTTGATTATGTAAACTTCTTTTCAACAGCTAATGCTATATACATTTTCTTTGCTGCATCCACTCAGCGATGGATAGATAATCTTAAAAAAAAAATTATAACATCTAACCCTAAAACCCCAGTCAGTGAAACCAGGTGAGAGGGCCGTGCGGATTCAATAAAGACCAAATTGCGAAATATACGATGCCTTGGTCGAAGTCTCAAATAGAAATGTCGTTGAAATGAGTGTTAGGAACGAATCTGATGCTCTGGCAATGGAAATTAAATCTTTCAATTTTTTGCGTAGCTGTCAACATATGGTATAAGATCTTAAATAACAGTTAGAAAATGTTACAAAATCCTGCGATAAATGTGTCGGACTCGGGCAAGACTCTTGCAAAGTTGCTGAATCACTTCAAGGGGCTTAGAACTGACGAGACTTTTAAAGGTTTCTTGATTGATGCCATTCCTCTTGCTGAGAAGCTGGAAATTTCGTCGATTTTCATCCAGGAGGTACGCGCTCGACCAAGAAAATGGCAATTTACTTACGAGTGTGCAGATGAGCCTATCGCAGGTTAAAAAATAAAATTTAAAATCGAAATATTTTTGTTGTGTTGGACACAACCATTCAAGCAATTGAAATGAGGTTTCATCTTTTGGAAATCCATTTATATCCGTTTTTTTTTCTATACGATATATTTCTTCTTGAAAACGTTTCGAAAGAAGATCTCATATATTTGGAAATCTACCTCACTGACGGCGAAGAGAAATATATAGTTGGCATCGAATTAAAAGGTGAAATCCTCTCTTTGAGAGCTATTGCCATCGATTTAAATCCGCCACTAGCTTCAAATATATAGTTGCACATGACCTGGAGGCGACCATGCCAAACCTTTTGTTGCCTTCCGGATACGGCTAATTCTTCCAGTATCAGTGGCTAGTGGCGAAAGGAGTTTTTCGAAACTCAAAATTATCGAAAATTATATGCGTATTATGTTGTATATTACTTTTAAGTATGTAGAAAAGAGCATTTATGAAATATTTGCATTTTCATTCTCATATAAAAATGAGGGAGAGATCTTAGGTGAGGTGAGGGGTAGGCCATTTGGTTGCTTTGCTCCAGGCGGCCAAATATCTGACGCCAATCCCGGTTTGAATGATAATATATGTTCAAATAAATCTTCTAATAAAAATTATTTTCGAAATGTTGTCAGGCAGATTTGGAAACCCTTTAGATAGGTTAATAAGTCGACTGAATACCACCCAATTCATGAAGAGAGTATTTTCAAAAATATATAGCCAGTGACTTTTTGCAAGCGTTTCTATGTTGACCAATATGAGAGAAGTAAACGTTACGGGACATTTATTGGAGACTTCTGCAACCGAGATAAAAAAAAACTCTTTGATTGTACAATGCCCTTTGGAATCTATGCTTTACCACGTCTTCGAATGTTTTGGGCTCAAAACACTGGGGTGCCTATAGTTTGGAATAAAATCACAAGAAATCGTCTTTTCAAGTTACGGCCCCGTCTGAAGGTTGTAGATGACAATAAGGTCTCGGCAGAAGAAAAGTTGAACGAAAGATTCTGGAAAGTGACTTCTCTTAGACCGCATACAGAGTGGACGTCGCATGCATGAGAGGTCCTCCATGGTTTCTGTTGATGGACAAATGATACCTTTTGCTGGCCAAGTCTTAATGAGGCAGTTTGTGCGTGGTAAGCGAAACTCAGTAGGGCTTGTCATGACTACACCCACTGGAACCCCCCTGGATTTCTCTTTGTACAAAAGTAAATAAAAGCTCATCAGAGGATTCAGTATTATAAGCACCACCAGTCTGAAACTAACAAACATGCTTCCTCTAGGTTGTCTTTGTATTTCACTTCAGTTCCACTGATAGATTTTCTTTCCTCACGTAAACTCTTCGTAACTGCAATAATAATGGCGAACAGAGTCTGTTGGGGAAACGCCCCAACAAGTGTATTAACTTGTCGTGTTTCACCTTATAGTTGGGTAATAACACCCTGTATTCTCGTAACATTTTTTTTATCCACTCAAATGCAATAATGGGCTCGCCCACTCCGTTCCCGCTTTTCTAACCACTTCTAGAGAAATTAGATTTTAGTGCAGTATAATTGTTTACTCGTAAAGCAGTTAAAAAGTTGTAGCTTTGTTGGTGCCAGATTTGGGCCATTTTCTCATTTTGTTTGCACAAATATTTAGAAAACGTCTGCTGTACTCTGTGTTACCTTTTTCAACACTGATAATACAATGCGTAGCTTCTCTCCGCTTGAAGATAGAAGAAGATAAAATGGCGGTTGGAAATTTGCTAACATGTCGGGTGCGAAAATTCTGTATCGATGTTGTAGATAAAACTCTGTTTTAGTGCATTTTTCCGAAAGTCCCAAACCCCAACATAAATATATTCCTGGTCTCGAGATTCGAATCAACTGTTCGAAGTCTTATGTCCCTGGTGAAGTAAAATTGAGAGAATCCATGAAGACGTAAGGTACAAGGTATTTTGTGTGAACGGAAAGGCAATTAGTCGAATTATTAAAAGAACGTTAATTAAATTCAGTAGAGATAGGAGTTGATGTTGGATTTAAATAATCAAGAAGTTTTTTTAGATATTTAATAATAGTTAACCTTATGTATAGTACCTATTTAGTTTTATGTATGAAAGGATGAAAGTTTGAAAGTAACTAGAAATCATTGTATATATTAAACATATTTATTACAAATTAATTCTGGCATTATTAAAGTATGTAATACCTAGAATACATGTTTCAATTCACTTCACACCCTATAAATAACGCCAGTTCACTAATTAAAGTGGTTAATTATAAAGTTAATTACCACCCCCCAGCTTCGTAGTCATAAATGATTTAAGAATTAATTGTTTATATAGACCCCTTAAAATGCCTGTATCTTGTCTGACAATGATCTAAGGAAGAAAGAGAAACGGAGTTATGATCAACTTTTCCGGGACGATGGAAAAATTATACTGGCAAAGTGGTTCGATAATTAACCTGTAAAATTTGCGTCTTTATGTATGGGTGTGTAACCCGAAGGTACTTGTAGGAGGTGGCCTAAAAATAAGAAAAAGTATATCGACATAAAACAGCCAGCCATTGTTAAAAATTGCAATGCATTTATGTGTGGAGTAGACCCTTTCGACCACGTAATTGAAAAATATTCCACGAAAAATCGGACTAACAAATGGACAGTCCCCACCATTCTCCATTTTATTGACTTTTCCGTCGCAGCAGGTTGGTTTGGGTACAGGCAAAATGCCAAAGCTGCCAGCTTACCTATAAAAGAAATAATGAACTTTCTTGATTTCAAACTTTCTATTTTAAAATCACTGATCTTAGAAAATCAAAAGGAGGAAGACATGAAAAATGAAGCAGAAAATGACGAACAACCAGAAAGAAAACGACAGAGCAGACAACTTATTCCTGAGAAAAGATGTAGGTGTCAGGGAAAGAAACATTTGGTGGAATTCATGAAAGACAATAGTTATTTGTTTTACTAGGCAGCAAAGTATTTGATTGACTGCCGCGGCTGATAGTGCATAGCCGAGAGTAGCGAAGCTAGGAATTCAGCTAAGGCAGTCAATCTACTATGCTGCCGAGTTGAACATAATTTTTTTTTGAGATTGTTTATATTGATATATGTATATTGTATATTTGCAAATTATTACAATTCCCACAATCTTTTCATTTTTCCTGTAGTGATAAATTAAAATTTGATAGAAATCGCAATTGTTGGAACGGTTGGTTGCTATGGAAATGTATATGTCCATAATAATTATAGTTTGACAACTTATGTCAAACGTTTTATTCTTATGGAGACTAATCATTTTGCTGCCTAAATTATGTAGTACTCACTTTGCTGCCAAGGCAGGAAAAGTAATGCTTTACTGATTGATATGTGTCTGGAAAATTAATATTTGCTGTCAATCGGAGAAAAACATATATCTCGCTCCAAATACCGTCTACCTAACTGCACTAAACTTACGTTTGCTAAATATATAGCTTTTATGCTCTAGCGTGGAAAGGAATTGTTTTATAACTTTCCATCAATAATTTTCTGCTTTGTTTTTAAAAAACCATTTGTTTTTTGTATGGACATAAACCCAAAGTATCAAATATTATAATTTTTTTTTTCAAAATGTAAAACAAGTTTTTGAAAATCAAATTATCTTTTGGTTTTTGCAAGACAAAATGAACACAGTAAAAAATTAGCAATCAAATCGATGTGTATCATCCCTGGGTCTGAAGAGGGTGTATATGTTGACAAAATGACACAAATGGCCAAAGTAAAATATATTTCGTAGCAAGGAGAAACACGACGCTTAGAACGAATGAACGAAAGACATTTGAGGAATCTTTGAAGGGTCGACTTTGAAACATGGAATGTAGTGAGCATGTAATATAAAATAGGCAATTTTATTGACTTATCTGTAGACATAGTCATATCATTATGCATTTTTATTGTATCTCAAAATAGGTCATGTTTTTACAATTGTGTGTCCTTTTAACTACAAACATAATTTTCGAAGTGTTCAACTTTTTGAATCAACTGCGATTCTTAATGGCTTCTGACCTAATAGAATCCTACCGATTGCATTTTCGTGGTCGATTGATTATCAGTTTTGAAATTCATAATATCTAAAGATTCTTAACTTAAAGTTATTATATGGCCCATGTAAAAATTATAGGACTTAACAGAAGTCACATTCATTAAATTTACAAAAATGTCGAATATAATATTTCACTTTGTAAATATCAAATAAAAAAAAACGCTATCCTAACGAATGTAAGGAAGTGCTAAGGATAATTGGATAATGGGAGTTGAGAATCTAAAAATTTTGTAGTATTGCAGAACAAAGCCAGATAAATGCTTAATATTGATTTAAGGTAAGGAATCTGTAGCATATTTGAACACTTCTCCTTAATAAAAAAAATTCAAAAGGGACGAAAATGTGCATAAAATTATTGTACCATTCAAAAATAAAAATTCTGTTTCCTTTGATTATTTTGTAATGTCGTGGTGAAATATTGAAATGGATCGAATCCATCATGTCGACATGGTACTGAGGTTGCATTTCCTTAAGAGAAACCTTGACATGTTGCGATTCACCATAGTGGACAAAAAATCACTTCATATTGATATTGATGAGCAAGTGATTATGTATGCCGATGATTCCACAATTGTAGCATTTACCGACAATTAATATCAATTAAATGATGCTACATCTCGTGTTCCGGCTGATAAAGACAGTGCAGTAGACATGGCTTAATTTTGAGCAGAAATGCCATAGATATGTTTAACGGAATATATAAACTGGGATATTTCGAGTATCGTAATCATGGCTGTATCATATTGACTACGCTTACTTTGTGATATTTAGTGTAAACAAAACAGTTGATATTGATGGTCTTTTTAATAGTTATTATTTCTTTGGTGGGTGTAACATTATTTGTTGGGAGAATGCATATACAATGTACAATGCATTTTTATTTTTCTAAAGCGGATGTTGGTGCTAGCTTTTCCCGCAAATTATTTGAGGTGCAGTGTGATTTTCGTAAAACCCATATAGGAGGCATTCGTATTCGTTTTCGTACACGTTATAGTGGGCCAAAATGTGATCCTCCACTGCGACCCTTGTTCTAGTGTGGCTCACATCTGTGGTGTCCACTACGCCAAAGGTTCGATCCTTTTCATGTAATCGAATAGCTTTCTGGGGTGGATAGTATTTAGATCTGCAAGTGTAATTTGTTTATCTGGTTTCAATGGCAGATTCACTGCCATCTTTGAATGACTTAGGCCCGGTAACTCCCTCCATTTGTCAACAAATTGCTGTTGTGTCAATCTATAGGGAGCATTTTAGCTGTGTTGTAAGCTATTCCCAGTATTGGTTTTGGTCCTATGAAGGCTGTTGCGGCCGCCTGCTTCACAAAAGCATAAGCTTTTTCGTTGCCATCATATCCTGTATGTCCAGGTAACCAGATCAGAATAAGTTTATTTTCTCTATCTAGTTTGATTAGTAGTTCCTGGCCTTTCCAAACTCCATCGGGTGAACAATAACTGGATTCTAGAGCTTTTAAAGCTGCTTTACTGTCCGAGAATATGTTGATTGACTTGCCTTTCGTGGATGTCTTATGTACGGAAAGGCAACAAAATGGTGACACACATGTCCACCTGCACTACAAATTTAAAAGCATCTCAATAATATTTTTTTCTTTGCCCGTTGTTATTTTATACAGATTTTCAAGCCTCTGGGTCGCCAAGACCTCCTCCTCGTTTTAGGGCAGGGTGCAAATCTGGACTCGTCACCATTGTAAATTATTTTCAGAATCCCCCATTATTTCTAGAAGACCATTTGTTTCCAGAAGTGATTGCAAGTCGGAAAACCATTTTGTAATATATTCTTCGCTAACTATAGCACGAGCTCTCTTAATAGCCTCAGCTTCACGTAGGGAAATTTTAGGCGCCTAAGGAACCCCAAGTACCATTTTTGATCAGGCTATTTTTGATTTACCGCAATCTTCACTATTTTTTTAAAGTGTTTAAAGACATTTATTTTAATAGGAAAACCACACTTAGCAACTTCCACGGCCTCCTTAGCTATTTTTTTCTCACCTTCACGTGTAAGTATAGCTGGTGGTCTGGTTTTTTAAATCCTGTGTTCTGA
Source organism: Pissodes strobi (assembly GCA_016904865.1). Taxonomy (NCBI): domain Eukaryota; kingdom Metazoa; phylum Arthropoda; class Insecta; order Coleoptera; family Curculionidae; genus Pissodes; species Pissodes strobi. The sequence continues at coordinate 193,425 of MU181962.1, forward strand.
AACTTTGCTTGTTAGTATTATATCCTGCAGAGTACTTCTAGGAAACTTATAAATATTACTGGCTTTCCTCATACTCAGCTTCTCCCTTACTTCAGAAAGGACTTTTTTAGCGTTTCTTGAGCATATCCAAACAATTTTCTTTTAATTGTCGTCTTCAAAGGTAGCTTTTCAATTTTCTTCTAGCCAATCATCTGAAAACAAATATTTTTTTTTCTAAAAAATGGCCGACGAAGTGATTTATTTTAAATGAGCAGGTATAGAATTGGACTTTTTTCGGCCACTTAATTCATTAACTACGTTGGGGTTTGGAACCTTCGGCAACATGCACTAAAACAGAGTTTTATCCACAATACCGAAACAGAATATTTGCACTCGACGCGCGTTTCGCTAACCATGTTAGCATCATCAGGAGATGATTAAAACTTTAATTTAAAGTTTTAATCATCTCCTGATGATGCTAACATGGTTAGCGAAACGCGCGTGGAGTGCAAATATTCTGTTTCGGTATTGTGGATAAAACTCTGTTTTAGTTAATTCATTAATTTGTATTTCCCGCAAATTTGCAAAAAAGCGGCCGAAAACTGGATGGTATGCCCTTTTATGCTTAAAAATATATGTGAATGAAATAGACACACATACATACAGAAATAAAAACAGAAGGAGATAAAATAATCTAAGTGTATCTCCCGGTTTTCGTATTGGAATTGTGGCTGCAGCAGAGGAAGCCGAAAACCGATAATATATTTTCAGAATAGACCGACAACACATTACATTATTTTTAAGAGTTAAGAAATGTGGACAACAAAAGATTGTGGCCAGCGACTTAGCACACTTACTTACTCGCTTGTAAGACTCTTATTTTGCATTAACTTAACTGTAGTTATTCATCCGTATTATCTGCGTTGTCGAATACCTACTTGAGTTAGAGTTAGACAGACCACTGACCCCTCAACGCATCACATGCAATAAAATTTATCATGAACAGGCTCAAAAATAGTAAGTCTTTCACAAGATCTCTTGCAATACTAAATCACTAAAAACCACGCTACGTAATGTAACGAGTTACACCAGCATTTTTTTTACCCATGCCGAACGAACAAGGGCGTAAAAATAAATCTTTTCTATTTTCTATTCCCTGCTACTACACTTTTATGTTCTTTCATATCAAACCTAATAAAATTCGGCACGGCCTACTTTGAGTTTTTGTCGCTCCCCACCGCGATGGCGCCACCGTACACGCATTCAACTGTTTTCAACGCAAGCCGCGATCTGAGAGAGAGAAGGTGTTTCGTTTTGAAACATTGGGAAGTTTGACTCCGTGTTCCGTTCGTTCAGTCAGTGTGATACGAGCAGTCGCTTAGTGCACATTTCGGTGCAGAAGCCCGACGTTTCGGCGAACTTCACCGGTAATTGTCAGCGTTCGACGTGATTTTCCGTTATCATGATAATGTAAATATCTGGCAGTGTCAAATGGTTCTGTTTTTTATGGTGATTTTGGATTTCTATTTGTTGATTTCTGTCCAGGATTAACGCAGCAGGGGATTCTTGGTTGATGGGTTGTTGATTTTTTGTGACATTTTAATGGTGAGTGCTTAGTATTGGCGAAGGTTTGGCATAAGATAAGGTGCAGTTGTGAAGATGCAAATTAATTTGAAAAAGAACTGACAAATACTCAAGGCACAAGACTATTTTCTATATGGAAAATGTTTCCATGCTTATTCTGATCATACAGAAAACAATTATGGTGAATTTGGAACCGTAAGATAAGTACGACAAATTCAGAACTTTGTATTCATTCTGAAACATTTTAGACAAAAAGGTACTTTCTTCTACACATAGGTATGGTATAGGTCTATGAACGAAACCAAATAAAAGTCCTAAGACAAATTTTAAACTGAATAACCATCTAAATCGAAGTATTTATCGAGCTTCTTCAAAAATGTGCTCCATGTCACACATGATATAAAGTCTGTAATTCGTGTTGAAATTAAACTGGTAAATAATTAATTAATCTCTAGAAATTATTAAGCAGATACGATTAAATTATGGTCATGTCATAATATTGTTATGAATTTATGATACCTACATTTCCATACCAGCTTTTATAGCAGTAATAATTAATAAAAAAATCTTGTTGAGAAATAAACAAAAAAACTTTACCAATTCTCCGAGATTTTTTGAGACAATTTAACCTGTCAAGAAAATCACCCGAAAATACATGGAAGAAGAAACTTGGTCCTTCGTGCGATATTAGCTTTGCAGATAGTCTCAGCCGAGAGGTACAGCAATAATACCATTTATATATGAAACGACGCGGTTATTAAAAACAAAATAAAAAAATTTGATTAATTAAGAACCAATGTCCAAAATAATTTTAGCACGAATTCTTCAATATCAAGTAAAAAAAAAATCCTGCATGAAGATGTTTGCTATAGAAATATTATTATATTACAAACGAGATCAAACATATTATACTCCATACAAGTTTTTATAACAATAATAAGGACTGAAATATTCTGTTAACACATAAAATTTAACTTAGAATGAAATGGAAGCGGAACAAACTATCGAGATTGCCCCAAGATATTTGGAGACGATCGAATCTGACAAGAAAACTTTCCCAAAAATACTAGAATAAAGAATAGATACTTGAATAACTTGATCTTTCTTGCGATACTAGCTTTAGTGGAAAGAGTGACAGTGACTTAAAGACAGTTTTACCTACGAAGACCAGCAGCAAAACACTTTTGTAAAAGGGCGCGGGTATTTAAAATAAATATAAGAGAAATCCTTTATCTAAGAAGCAAAGTCAAAAATAATTTTAGCATGACTTTTTCAATATCGAGTAAAAAAATTTCCAAGCTAAGTAGGTAAATAACAATCAATCGAGGATAATTTTTCTGCAGTGTGATGGATCATTCTAAAGTGGAAATTCTATTAACTTCAGGATGTGACGTTGTTTCGGACAAGAAAATTTTCCAATAAAATAATACTTGAAAGAATAGATAGGTATTTGATTATTCATGCGATACTAGCTTTGATGGAAAAAGTAACGGCAGTTTCAACCAGGAAGATCAGCAAAAAACTCTTATGTGAATGAACACGGATATTTAAAATAAAATTTAGAAAAATCATTCCCCTATTAAAAAGCAGAGTCAAAAATAATTTTAGCATGAATATTTCAATATCGTGTAAGAACATTTCCCACATGAAGATTAATTTGAATATCATAGCATTGATAATAAATTTCCTGAAACATTATATAAAGATTGTAATTCATGTTGAAACTAAGCTGGCAAATAATTAGCAAACTTCTCAGAAACTATTAAAGTAGATCGATAAAATTATGGTCTAAATGTTGTTACGATTTGTAATATCTACATTTCCATATGAGTTTTTATAGTAATAATAATTACTAAAATATCCTATTGACACATAAAATTAAACTTAGAAATAAATTAAAGCTGTCCAAGTTATTCAGCATTCCTAGAGATCTTTGCAGATAATTGAAACAGTCAAGAAATTGGTCCGAAAAATACTTGGAAGAAGAGAACTCTCAGGCCAGAGATTCGGCAATAATATCAACAAATGATGTGAAACGACGCGGTTATTAAAAACAAAATCAAAAAATTTAATTAATTAGGAAGCAGAGTGCAATAAAATTTTAGCATGAATTCTTCAATATCGAGTAAGATGTAATCGTACATGAAGATGTTTGTTATAGTAATATTCTTATAATACAAAGCAGATCAAATATATTCCATACAACTTTTTATACAATAATAATTATTAAAATATCCTGTTGACACGTAAAATTAAACTTAGAATGAGATGAAAGCTGAACAAACAAATGAGCTTGCCACAAGATTATTGGAGACGATTAAAATTTCCCGAAAGGATAGGTACCTGATCCTCCATGCGATACTAGCTTTGGTGGAAAGTGTGACTTAGCAGCATTTTAAGCCAGGAAGATCAGCAATAAAACTGTTATGTGTAACGAGGCGTGTATTTAAAATAAATTTAAGAAAAATCCTTTAATTAAGAAGGAAAGTCAAAAATATTTTTTTATGACTTTCAACATCGTATAAGATTTCCTGCATGAAGATGGGGGCTGTAGCAATATTATTATAATAGGAACCTGTAACCAGATCAAATATAAGTATATAATTTTTTTCTGATTAAGGTCAGTTGAAATAAAAATGTACCAAACTAAGTGAATAACAAACAATCAGTTCTTTCTGCAGTGTGATAGATAACGCTCAAGCGGAAATTCTATTAACTTCAAAACGGGACGTCGTTTCGAGAATATTTAGATAATACTTTCCATTAGGAATACTAAAATCCTCGGATGATTTTTGATCATCCGAGGTCTTATCATTAATAAGAACAGACTGGTCTCAACAATGTATCTAGAATGATGAGAGTTAATACGAATGAAAGTTACTGGAAGAGCCGTGGTAAAAATGGTAATCTTCTAGGAACTGGTCTTTAGACCTTTTTTCAATAATCCTTATTTTCTACCGAGTTGAAGCTCCAGATGTATCTGGCGAGTGTACTATGGTGTATGCTGACGGCACTATACAAACTCTAGTGGAAACATCACTGAATTACTTCTGGCAGATGTCCAATAACTTCGTAGAAAATATATTGTTCCCCAGATCCTAAGAAGAATTTGTATCAATTCATATAGAAATGTGTTTCAGACAAGTAAGAAGGTACTTTCTTCTAAACCGGTATAATATAGATATATGAACCAAACCAAATACATTTCCTGAAACAAAGCATAACTTAAATATCTACCAATAGGTATATCTAAATACGAGTCTAAATACTACTATGCATAGAGCTAATCATAATCTTGGATATAGTTGGCGATTCTGAGAAACTGTTCCCTATTTCACTCATAAAATATAAAGATCGTAATTTGTGCTGAAACTAAGCTGATAAATAATTAGTACAAGTTTTTATAGCAATAATAATTACTAAATTATCCTGTTAGCACATAAAATGAAACTTGGAAATAAATAAAAGCCCTTTGAGAGCTTTGAAGAAAACTGAAAGTGTCAAGGAAATTCTTCCGAAAATACTTGATCCTTCATGCGATAATATCTTTGGTGGAGCAATATGGGGTAACCATTTGTTTAGTTATTCGCTATTATTTCTATTGTCTAGTTGGTTAGTTTTCAATTGCAATCATAGATAAAAACCAGGACTTAATGGCCACTAAAGGCTGTGAAACTCGGCCTTTAAACAGAAAAAAACGTTCAAATCCTGCATAAAGATAATTGCCATAGAAATAATATTATATTATAAACCAGATTTAACATACATATTCTGATGAATGTTATTTGAAATTTTAAATAGAGAGTAATCAAACCAAGTAAGTGTCCTCCAGGATGAGCCGTTGTTTTGAGTATATTTAGATATGATACCTGGAATTAAGTAGAAAATTCTTTCCATCAGGAATTTAAAGATCAAAAATCATCCGAAGTCTTATTATTGATAAGAACAGACTGGGTCTAACAAGTGGTCTAAAATGATGAAAGATATTATAAATGAAAAACACTAGGAGAATGGTAGTCAAATGACAATCATCTAGGAACTGTTCTTTTTCTCTCTTATTCCACTAATGTATTTTCTATGTAGCAATGACGCCCCAGATATATCTGGTGTACTATGGTATATGCTGATAGCACTATACAAATTTTAGTGGAAACATAATTGACAGGAGTCCAAAGGCCAGTGAATAAGCCTCGGCATAATATATTCCTTATTCCTTCTCCAGTGACTTAACCTTAAATCGATCAAAGAAATTGCGGATTTACTTTTCTTTATATTATATTATACTAACCCGAGTAATAACCCCCTAGAGAGTATATAAAGTATAAAGTTCCTCAGATGCTAAGAATAATTTGTGTTAATTCAGATAGAAATATGTTTTAGATAAGAAAGTAATTTCTTCTCGAATTTCTTTTAAACTGATATAATAAAGGTATATGGACGATGCCAAATAAATGTTCTGAAACAAATTTCAAATTGAATATCTAGCTATATTATCTAAATATTTACCGAGCTAATCATAGCCTTCAATATATTTCATGATTATTTAAATTTACCCTATTTCGCACATATAATATAAAGATTGTAATTCGTGTTCGAACTAAACTGGTAAATAATTAGTAATCTCCTTTAGAAACTATTTATTAAAGTATCTCGATAAATTTAAGATCTTGAGATTTGTTATGATTGTGTTATATCTATATTTATTTCCACACGATTCTTTATAGCAATAATAACTAACATATCCTACTGACACGTAATATTGAACTTAAAAATTAATGAAAATTAACCAAATTATTGAGCTTGGCCCGAGATCGTTGGAGAAATTTGACCCTGCCAAGAAAACTTTTCGGAAAAAGACTTGGAAGAATAGATATGTACCTACTTGATTCTTCATGCGATAATAGTTTTGGGGGAAAAAGTAACTTATGCCTGTTGTTGTTGTAACCATTTGGTCAGAGTTTTTAATGGTAACCATAGATAAAAACTAAAACCGTTACCTATGTCATCATAAAATGGGAAACTCGGGCTTAAAGTAGTGTTTTAAATAGGCTGTTCTTTTTAAATGAGAAAAAAACAAAATGAAACAGTCAAATTGGACATATTCAATTATTTGGTTCTTTTTAGGAATCTCGGTTACTATAATGAATTCCATAATCATCAGCCTCTGAAAGGAACTGCTTCACATTTCAGTCATCCTCTCGAAGAAATTAGGCAGTGGAAAGATTGGTATTAATAAGAAGCATCCTTTAAATTCTGGATGAAAACATCGTTAAAAAAATGTTCCAGCAAGGATTGCCTCTATGACCGGCAAATAGAAGCCACTGAGTATGATGACGATGACCGATTAATTTGCCAATAATATGTGCCTAAGACAAGTCGTCGCAATGAAGATTCTTCTGGAAGAAGATGATCGTAGTTTTGTAATACTGATGACGAAATTGTGTCTTCAGAATCTGACTTACAGGAAGGAATCATGCATGAAGATAATTGCCATGGAAATAATATTATATTATAAACCAGGTCGAATATATATA
>MU181962.1:210521-237324 GCA_016904865.1 Pissodes strobi
TTATTAAGGAAAGATCAGTCATATCTGATCTTGCAATATTCAATTTGAACAAATAGAGTGCTAGTAGTACTGCGCTACAGTAGAATCCACATGCACTACAGTCCTCCAGATAAGAAGTCCCGTAACAGCGAGTTTCTAGGTGTTCGCAACTGAATCGTTTGTTGAAGAGCAACTTGTGCATGACGTGTGTTTCTGTTTGGCACAACTCTGGGCGGAATCATGAATGCCAAATAGTTCGAACATATTTCATAGTAGTATCGATAATAAAGAGATAGGTCCACCACTTTGCTTCGATGTTCAAGGCCATCGAAGTATTTAGTCAATTCTGGGTCATCCACAAGACGGACTGCTCTGCTCTGTATGGAGTCCAATATCTTGAGCAAGAGCTTGGGTGCCGAGCTCCACACATGGGAACAAAATTCCAGGGATGGTTTTATCAGAGCCTTATAGAGCAGTAAGAGCTGAAGAGTTGTATACAACTTTTTTGCATTATAGAGTGCTCCTAGCTTTTGTGCTGCTGTCTTGGCGATTTTGGTGACGTGATTGCGCCAAGGTATGTTATTTTCTACGTTGATGCACAGCAAGCTTATGAATGAGGCCATTCCCGCTCGCGCAAGTTCGCGATATGAATAAGGATATAAAAGTGCTATCGTCTGCAAAGCTGCAATTATAATTGTTTGTCCTGTCAAAGATATCGTTGATATAGAGCAGGAACCGAGGCAGGAACAGTGTAAGAGATAATATACACCCTTGAGGAAATCCGGCATTGCCAACCAATACCAACGCGGATGCTTCCGAGCTTCGCTGGTGGTAGTCCGTATGCTGCCAATTTGCTTAACAATCCATCATGCACCAGATCAAATGCTTGAGACCACGTAGGTCACGTAAGTCAGGAGATCTCCCATTGTTCTGTACTTGCGGAGCCATACTCGTGATCGTTTATGATGCCTGCAGATTCGGGATATTTTAAGAGCTGTTCGTTGATCAGTTTCTCTATGACTTTGGCCATGATTGGAACTAAGGCAATTTGATGCTAGTTATTTGGAATCCTTCCTCGGATTGGCTTTACCTGAGTCCATTTCCAACTTAAGGAAAGCATGCAGTTCTATGTGTTTGGGAGAAAAGCCTGCATAATTTAGCAGCACATTTGTTAAGCTCTATTGCGGGAACGTCATCCGGTCTTGTAACATTGTTAGTGTCTAATTACTAAGCTTCTTGGTTCATTGAACGCTGGTAAAATAGATCTATATTTTATTATTATGTCAAGGATCAATCTGAAATGTCAAGGATCAATCTGAAATGTCTAGTTTCCTCTCTTTTAAAATTGATTGACTTCATATTTCCTCAAACTATTTTGAATTTTGAAACTGGTTAGCTATTTAAATCCAAGAATTGAAATATTCTATGAAATAAACATGCAAATTAGCATGTTCCGAAAAACAAAGAGATGGATGATTGTTGAAATAATTTAGAAACAAAATTATATGTAAAAAATGCTACGAGTTATACTAACTATTTAGTAAGCAATGCCCAATTTTGTCCTACAGATTTATGATGTCCATATATTTTCTTTTGCCTCCTAGGAAAGACATTTTTCAGTGAAGTCTAATGTCTAAAATATAAGCTCTTTGATGAAAGAAATGTCACGTAGAAATTTTTATAGTAAAGCAAAAAGCCTTTCACACCTACAGATTTTAAAATTCTTACTATAGGCGGCTTATTTCTAAGCATTTTATTCCTTAGAAATCTTAACGTCAGTTATATTCTTTATGACAGCCATAATTTAAAACTCCCAAACACTTTATAGTCTACCTTAATAAAGTTGTAAGAGGTAGTTAGGAAGCTTTTGAAGTAGGTAAAGTTAATTAAATATCGTAAAATAGTAGTCAGTTTAAAGATACAATATAGAGGTATTTATTTTATTAATTGCCGAGGTCATTGCTTACAGGTAGTTACTGAGCCTAAATCAAGAGATACCGACACTAACATATTGCTCAAATTTCCATTTCCACAAACAATTTGTGTCTAAATTGCACAAAAGCCTCTGCTGATATTTTTTCAGCATCTTTCGTCTTCGTTATTTCCGTGATATACATTAACTCCCACTAATATATTGATTTACAATTGATGCCCAAAATGAAGAAAATACTTCGCTAACAGCTTATTTTTGGTAATCTCTAGTATTCATTGATGTTATTTTTAAAATATCTCCTGATAAATCAAATGTTATATTTCTGCATTTTCTAAAGTGGCAATCGCTTAAAATAATTATGAGTGTGAATTAAATTCAAACATAATTTGAGAAACGTGAAAATAATTTCAATAGGAGAACACCTTCATAAAATTAAGTAAGTACATCCTCGTTTTCTATGGTCTGCTTTCAAATAAAGTTTCAAATGATTAATAGTTTAGGAACATTTCTGACGCTTCGTAACATTTATTATAACTATGCACCCGATCAGGAATAGAATTCAAATAATCACAAATCACAGTGCCGGTAACTCTCGAGAGCGACATGATAAAACTAATCTAAGTTTCTAACAAGTTTCCGCGAAGTTTGGCATCGGGAATTTCATCAAACTCGGCTCACTTTTCACCACCCGAAGTCACATAAATAAAGGAAGTGTTGAATCTGACGCGTCGCCTGCCTCAGGCTTAAATGGAACGTCCAAAACTTATCAGACATTGACGGGTTTGAGGGTTAGATGGCAGTTTTAGCAATCTCTAACTGAAAGAGGTTTCAGAGGAGAGATCTGTCAATCGTCTCCTTAACCTTGCGTCAGGCGCAATGCCTTTTAGAACACGTTCGGACGCAATATATCAAAATGTTATATTGCGATATCTTTTAAGTAAAGTATCTATTTATCATAATAAATATAACAATTCTAGCAAACAGAAATAAAACAATTTTTTTTACAAATTTAGTTAAATTATGTTACATTTTATTGCTACAACCACAAAGTCTACATATGACCTGTTTGCACGTTTTTCCAACATATGTGGTCAATTGTTCTGTCTCAGCTGCCCTCGCAGCTGCCCCACTGCAATATTCGCATCGTTTTTGCCGAGGCGATAAAATCTCAAATTTTGTGACAGTTACCAAGTATACACGAACGCTTAATTCGTATTAGCCAGTAATGTGATTTAGTGAAAATATGCTTTGGGTTGTGTTTACACGACGGTTTTAAAAAGCGATTTTTTACGTTGACGAAACAGCCGTTTGGCTATGGCCAACCTAGGTTACCTAGGACAATTTTAAATAAATAAGGTAAAGGTAAATAAGGAAAGAGGAACGGCAGCAAAAGTTCCCGGTAAAAAAAAAAACTCAAAATATTTAAAAATCGATCAGTCAGCTGTGGGTATTAAGTTTTTTTTCGTTGGTAGCACTGCGGGATAATGCGCATTTGCGTTTACACGAATTTAATTCTAATTTAAGTGGGATAATCCACATATTTAAATCGTTTTAGGTTAATGCTAAGTAGGGTTTTTAAAACGGTTTACAAGTGCTGACACAGGCGTTTTATTCAAGTTCGCGTTCGGCTAATGCGCATTAGGGCGCTCGTGTAAACTTGGTAAATATGGCGACAATCCGCACGTTTTACCTTCGATTGCTGTGATTGCGACCACAATTCGGTCAGATATTAGAATAGTGCATAAGATTGTGAATAATTGCAAACGATTGTAACTGTTGGCAGAAGATTGTAGGCAATTGCAGGTGACAGAGAGATTTTTGGTAGCTGCTCAAATTACTATACACCGAGATAATAACTAAGCAAGAAACATATTTATTTACTTTGGCCATTAGGTTTTTCTTAGTTGGTAACATAGGCACTTATAAATACACAAATAAAAATATAAACAAATATTTATGATATTATCCGGTCAAGGATTTCAATTTTCAAAACGAAGTTAAATGGATCCATTTCTTCTTAAGTTCTTGAACTTGTTCTCAATATTCGGCTTGTCCTACCTTCTAAGAAGAAAATGACCATTTCCCTGAAGAGTAATCATCACATATTATATTTCTTTGCAACTATTTATATATCTTCCTCTTGCCCAATGTAATCATCAGTCTCTTTTGAGGAACTTCGTTTTATATATATCAACATCTAATGTCTCTATGATCCGGCCAATACCCCATGTATCATATTCAGCAGCATAATATGATTTTTCATTTTTTAAAAACATTTCAAAAAGGCTTTTTCCTCGATTGTTTAATTTCCTCTTCTACATAAAAGTTTTCATTTTCCATTTCACTTTTTCTGCATAGCTTCCACTTTCAAAGGTTTTGGCATCTTCCATGCTTGCGGCCCTTTTTGATTGCAGTATTTATTGTTGCTCTTTTAGTAGGCTCTATTCGGAGCTTTATTCGTACTTGGTGCTGTTACTTTAGCTATGCATACTTTTACATCTAAGGGATCTATTCGAGGATAACTTTCTTTTATTATCGGTAGTGATGAGCAAACGCAAGACCAATGCCAAGATCGGGTTAGTCTTGGCCTTGGTCTTGCATATGTTGTCTTGGTCTTGGTCTTGCAGTCTAATATGTGATCTAGGTCTAGGTTTTGGTCTTGCAGGGTCCAGTCTTGGTCTTGGTCCAAGACTCTTGTAAGTCTTGAACTTTTTTGGTGGATTTTTACTGGACGCAATTTTTACAAAGAAAATTAAAAAAAGTTTTTGAAGTCCTTTAAAGAAAGGGGCAGGATTTGTCAGTATGAACATTTTGGTTTTTCAATATTAAGTACCACACCGACAAATTTTAATTAGTAAACCAAGTTATTAATTTAAAAATACCCGAAAAAAATACATTTTGAGCTAAGGAATCAGTTGTTTAAGCTTGACCGTGTAATATTTAAACATCCTGTCTGTGTATTTACAGTTATAAATTGCGGCGTTAACACAAGAACTATTTTATTTAATCGTGCATTTCATTTTTTAATACATGGTTGCCCGTAATTTAGTTGAAATGTATATTTTCTCATAATAAAATTTCATAAGTTTGAAAAATATATATCAGTCACTGGATTTTACGTCCTTCCATTTTTTGCAGGTCCGTTAGCTGGGCAGTTTTATGCATTTCTCAGCAACTGTCAAATTCGTTAACAACAAAGGGTACTTTCTTCACTCGTTTAGCATTGGGTACTTGAAAATTAATAAGTGCTAGAAAATAGGTTTAATGGAAAAAGTTGTGTGCTATTTAATTTCCAGTTCAATGCTGCTTTAATAATGATTCCATCTTTTTTCGTTGTCGAAATATTTTCAAAAAACCAGTAAAGATGGTGACCAAAATGTATATATTTTTTATGTTTGCAGGATTAATGATCATGTGTTAAGAAAATCAATTATTGTGTCTTGCCAACGTTTCGAATTATATTAACTCATCATCGGTGCTGTGTTAAGAGAAGAAAGCTACTTTAGGATATTTGGTTCAATTTTACAATTAGATAAAAAAACAAAAAAGGGCCCTAAGATCAAAAACAAAACCTACCTTAAGTACTACCTTTGTTTAATAAAATACAAATACAAATACAAATAAATAAATAAGAAAACAAACACACCAAAAAAACTGTTTAACAAAATGAGATAACAGAAAGGGTGTCTAATGATAAAATATGTAATGCATATGCATGTCATGGAAATCATTATCTCTTGTTAAAGGAAAAACAAACATTTATGAATCTTACCAAAATTGCTCTTTTCTCTCGTACACTTAACATCTCGTAACATGATTAAAATAGATAATATTGCGGATTACAATGAACATTATAAACAAAAAATAACAATTAAAAAACAACAACCAAATTATACAGCGTAATACATGGACTGAGTTGAACTCTGTATTATATTTTGCCGAAAAAATATAGTAGGTACACACAAGAATTTAAAAATGACATAAAATCAGCAGTTTTTAAAAATAACATCTTTTCGTTTGTTGAAAATATGTCGAAAACGATAAAAGATAATTAAATTCATTATTATGAATTATAAATTCATTAAGATTAATTCATTATCAAAGCAGAATTGAACTAGCAATTAAATACAACGTTTCCCATTTACCTAATTTTTTATCTCTTATAGTTTTTAAGATCTCCAATATATTCTTACTCTTTTCGGATACACTGTATGTGAAGAACCCAGGATGATGCTTTAATTTATCATTTGTTTAAAATCAAAATTAGATTTTTGTAATTATGAGTATAATTTTCTTTAAAAAATTTACTGATCTTTTTCCTCGAATACATTCTTATTCATTTACATGCAATGCGGCGGGCGTGACGAATAGTGAATACTGTCTAACTATCCCTGTATGTATCTCACAAACAAAACTATTTTTGACACACGTTCTTAGAAAGTTATTTCGACCCAACAATTTCGATCTCAGAGTTAAGGGCAATATGTTAACATATAAAAATTGCGAAAAAAAACACGCAAGACCGCAAGACTGTTGCATGCTAAGTTTTGGTCTTGCTTAAGTCTTAAACTGATCGGTTTTGGTCTTGGTCTTGCAGACCTGCAGTTGGTCTTGGTCCTGGTCTTGCTTTTTATGCAAGACCAAGACCAGTCTCGCTCATTACTAATTATCGGAAAATAGCCAGCATAGTGTTGATTTTTCATCAACAAATTTTTGACTTTGAGTCTTATTCTTTAAAACTAGGGTCTAATGTTTTTGAATTGTGACCAGTGTAGTCCTTGATATCCAGTGAATCCTAGTTTGAAAGAAAATTTAATTCTTCCTGCATAGTATCAAGTTCTTCAATGATATCTTCTGATGATCTTCATTAAATAATATATTTTGGTTCGACAAAACATCTTCTTATTCAGGACATTTGTACAGTTAAAGCTTACCAATAAACAAAGAATGAATAACTAGAAGTTGAAGTACAGGTTAAGTTAAATTAATCAAAAGAAAGGTCAATATTATAGTTACACAGAAAAAAGTAGATAGATCCGTGAAAATTTATTTCCATGAACTGGCGAAGGCAGTTCAGGGTATTCCCGGTGTAAGATTGTGTAAGAATAAAATCGTTTTGCTCTTATGCTCTCTTTTCAATTGGTTGTGGAAGATTATACCTAAAAGCAGGTGAGGCACGTGCCCGATTGCCTATGTGATTATCAGATTGCGTCAACGATTGCGGCGAATGTGTTTGTGGGATTGTTGTAAAGAGATTGTTAGAGTGCAAACGCGATTATGGAACTGAGCGAGATTGGCACGACAATCAAAGAGATTGCAAGCGATTGTCGACAATTTGTGACAGTATTGCGGGAAGATGTTACCCCCTCGGTTTTCTCTTTCCACCAAAGATCGTCTTTCGTTACCGATAACGCTGTAATTTTTGCTGCAATTCCAGAGGCATGCCTATAAACGTTGACTTCTCCTAGACAAATGTGGAAAACTAGTTCGTTTTCTGCGATAGTTTCCTTATTATTACCAAAATAAATTACTTGGGCATTTATTCCACTTATACTTAGCATGGTAAAAGAACTAGCCATGGGCCAACAATGAACGTTACTTGCAATATTTTAGGTATAACAAAACTGATCTGTAGTATCTACCCCGCCTTTGGTTCTACTATAATATTTCCGGCTTTTTCAGACAGGTGATTTCAGGGTTTATTGCGTCGTCGTTATGCAAGGAGGATACTAATATGCCGCACTTTTAATACAAATCAATATGCATTGTTACCTGAATCTAAAGACGCTATTACATATTTTCCTTATTTACTGGACGTAAATTCAGGAGGATTTTTTAAGTATTCCACCATTGTCAGTTTTTCTACTAGACTTATACTACTGATCCAATTATCAGCAGTTATATTTCTTCCTCAGCCGATCTCAATTCTATAATATATTTTTAATAAATTTTATACATTATGAATTCATTGTGTTTGCAACATTACCTTTTTGACAGCCCTAATGAAACTAATCAAGTCAAAATTGACAGTAAGCAATGTCAAGTCCAACGCTCGCAGGCTCAGTGATTGCACTTTCTCACTTAAGAAGTGCTCATGATGAAGAAGAAATAGCAGATGATGAATCTTCTAAAGCAGATTCTATTTTACGAACCTCGCAATCAAAATCGATACTTCACAGACCATCGATGCAGAGTAAATCTACCCGACATGAATCTAATGATACATCAGAGCTCCTAAAAGAAGATGATATAACGCAAGAAAATTTAGAAGAAATTCGGGAAGTATTTCGAATATTCGATAAAGATGGCGACGGTACAATTTCTACTAAGGAACTTGGAGTGGTCATGAAAGCTTTGGGACAAAATCCTACAGAAGCTGAGTTATTAGACATTATAACTGAAGTCGATAAAAATGGTGATGGATTAATAGATTTTAATGAGTTTGTCGCAGTCATGAGAGGAATAATGAAAGACTGTGATAATGAAGATGATATTAAAGGAGCATTTAGAGTATTTGACAAAGATGGTAAAGGCTTTATAACAGTTAACGATTTGCAAGATACTATTTCAAGTTTAGGAGAAAAATTTCCTGATGAAGAATATGAAGAGATGATTCATGCCGCTGATTTCGATGGTGATGGTCAAGTAACCTTAGCTGATTTCATGGAGCTGATGCTGCCAAAAAGAACATAAACTTCTCTAAAAAGGAACATAACAACATAAACATAAAAAAATGACTTATTACAAAATGAGAAACATTTTCTCTTCTCTGGTTTTGATGAAAATACATTTTTGTGTAAACTACCTTAATATGATTTAATTTCCTTCCTGTCTACTTGTTATGCGAATTGAGAGAGAGATTCTCAAAGGCCTTGCAATAACTAGAAAACATGAGTTTTAAAAACGTTAAATAATAGCAGGCAGTCTAATGAGTTTCTAATCAGCGGGCCTATCGAAGGATATTCTAGAGGTCTCTAACGTTTGGGAATAATGCTTTATCTCGATTTATGGCTCAGATTTCATTTAGCTGAAATCATTTAAAAAGACAGCTCTAATTTTTTCTTGCGAGAATTTTCCGTATCACTTCTATTTTATGAGTGAGCTTCCGTTCGTTTGGGTGAGTTTTGGAGAGCTTGGTTTAATTTAAGGTAGTTTTGGCTAGTTTGTGTTCAAATATAAGATATTACCTTCATTTATTTGTGTGCAATATCCACCATATGCAAACTTTTAAATGGAATCATGAAATCATGCCGTAGTTCCATTATAAAATGGATGCGGCGTACTTTGTTTGGATTGGAAAATGCGTTTTGTCACAAATTAATTTAATAAAATAAATAAAAATATCGACTTTCCGCAGCGAGATTTTGCACGCTTACAGAAACACTGTATTGCAATTAATTTGTTAATCTTCAAAATATAACCAATTTCATAAACATTTAAATTGATTAAAATTATACTTGAAATGTTGATATCAGGGATCACCGCACATATCTTAAAATGAGCACTTTGTGTTTCTAATAAATACACCTACCTATTCGAATTACGTAATAAACTCTTAAAACAATAATGATCGGATTATTCATATACGTACTTAGACGTGGATGTTTTTTTGGGATATTAACTGGAAAAAATTGTCATATTCAAGGTCCGTTAACTTGCCACCCACAAAAATTATTTGGTATCTGCTCAAGTTACTATACACTGACATATATCTAAGCAAGAAACATATTTATTTATTTTGGCCTTTATGTTATTCTTAGTTGGTAACATAGGTACTTATAAATATACAAATAAAAATATAAACAAATATTTATGATACTATTTTATGTATACCAAACTTAAAAACGAAGTTAAATGGATCCAGTTCTTGAACCTATTCTTAATATTCAGCTTGTCCTACCTTCTAAAAAGATTAATGGCAGAGTAATGGGGTCATAACAAACATATTTCTTAGCAACTATTTATATATCTTCCTCTTGCATAATGTAATCATTAAGGTCTCTTTTGAGGAGCTTCATTTTAAACATATCAACATCTATGCAGCAGCATAGGATTCTTCATTTTTTAGAGACACTTTACAAAAGGCTTTTTCCTCGGTTTTTTTCCTGTTCTTCAGAAAAGCTTATGTTTCCCATTTCACTTTTTTCTGATTAGCTTTCACTTTCAGAGATTTTGGCATCTTCCATACTTGGGGCCCTTTTTGATTGCAGATTTTTTCTGCTCTTTTGAGAGGCTCTATTCCGAGCTCTATTCGTATTTCGTGCTATTGCTTTAATTTTTTTTGAACAACTTTCCATACTTTTATATCTGAAGGTTCTATTCGAGGATATTTTTCCGGAATAAGCAGCACAGTGTTGATTTTTTCAGCAACAAATTTTCGCCTTTGGTTCTTATTTTTAAAAGGCTAATGTCTAATGCTTTTGGATAGTGACCAGTGTATTCCTTGATATCCAGTGAATCGTAGTTTGAAAGTGAATTTAACCCTTCTTGCATAGCACTTACCTATTCAGTGCTATCTTCCCAGAATCTTCATTGAATAATTTATTTTGGTTTGTCAAAATATCTTCGGATTCAGGATATTTGTACTCAAAATATTACTCCGGGTATTCTTGGTGTAAGTCTTTTAAAAGAACAAAATCGTTTTGTTCTAATGCTGTTTTTTCAATTAATTCTGGAAGATTGTACCTAAAAGCAGCTGGAGCGCGTACCTGATTACCAATGTGATTATCAGATTGTGACTTCGATTGCGGAACTGCGCGTGATTGCGAGATTGTTTCAAAGCGATTGTGAGAATACAAACGCGATTGTGGAACTGACTGAGAGTACCACGACAATCAAGGGATTGCAAGCGATTGTCGACAAATTGTGACAGTATTGCGGGAAGATGTTACCTCATCGGTTTTATGTTTCCGCCAAAGATCGTCTTTCGGCGCCATCATTATGTTTTTAGGTAACCGATAATGGTTTGGTTGGTTTTTAATCATTGAGCATGCATAAATATATTTAGACCAAATACATTTTTTAACACATTCCCTAGTCCATCGGAAATCGATCGAAAAACCTTTCGCAATCTCGAAATCCCTGCTATATCCGAAATCGGTGTACAATTTTTAGCGAGGATCCGCTCCTCGGGTGCATCTTACAATTATCTTCAAAATATTATTATAAAACATGTTGCTGCAATGATATGACTCCTATGATATAATTCCTAATAATATTGTGTACTTGAGAGCAAATTCTTGTCGAAAGAGACATATTAGACCATTTTATTTCCTTAATCCTTTCGATAAAATTTTCCTCAAGCTCAGTCTCATCACTCATATCTGATTCTGAATCCTCTTGGCGGCTCTCTTTACCAGATCTTCGGCATCTGTGGCTTTGATGTCGAAAATCGTTCCGTGAGCCGTAAAATATTTTGAATTTCCGGCACGTCTTTGGGATCATCAAGGTTAAATTATTTCCGGTGGTGAGACATAATTGAGTGTTCGAGAACCTGATATGTAGAAAAAGCAAACATTACGTATTCGGTGGCAATATATTAAATCAAGCACCTACTAAAAGTAAAGTATTTTTGTCGTAATAATGAAAACAAAATTTGTTAGGTAACTAAGTGCTTATTTGAGAGTGCTTTTCCCAAAATTTCAATATTATTCAAGCTGACGACGTAATGAATAATTTAGCGGACGATGGGGAAGCCACCTTAGATTTTTGTTGTGCAAAGTAATAGAATTTTTAGAATTTATTCGCATTGAATCAGAATTTTTAAGAATTTTTGATTATAGTATTTTTTAGTATTTTATAGTATTTTATAGAATTTAATTGGAATTTTTTAGAGTTTATTTAAAATTTTTATCTATTGTGTATGCTGAAACGCACATCAAAGAAACACTACAGATATTAGAAAAAATATACGTGCCAACAATTTAATACTTGTTTAAGAAGATACCATTGAGAAAACATTTAAGAAAGCCTGTATAGGCTTAAATATTATTCAGATCAAAAATTAGATAATCCTAACCATTCTAAGAATAAGCTTTCCAACTAAAGTACGACTGCTTAAAATAAACATCACTTGTTTGATTACTTCATGAGGGAAAAGAAGGGTAAACACAGATCGGATAAATATATTTTTGGCAAATTTTAAACAGAAAAAGAAGATAAATATTCAAATAAAAGATAATGGTATTTTAGAATATCCAAAAAATAATCAGAATTTTTTATACAGTTTTTGAACTCCTTAGAATTATTACTTTTTTTTTAGAATTTCAGAATTTTTGTTGTACAAAATTGAATAGGTTGGTTTAGTTTGGGTTAGATTGGGTTAGTTAGCCACCTCCTCGTTAGCGGATATTAAACTAAAAGCAAGACTAAAAGCTAAAAGCATTTTTATCTGATTGCTCTTAAATTTATTTTTCTCCGTGAAAGGTGATGTGTGACTTGTGAAATAGCCATAATGATTTAGAACAATAAAATAATAGTTCCCAACCCAACTCAACTAAAATTTGAAACGTACCATCAGACAATACCATATTCCAGTACTGTTCCTTTATTTAAAAAAATAGTATATTATTTTATATGGAGGAATAGTGATACTTTTCATGGCGCGCTGGTGTTTAACAGCCGAACGGAGTGAGGCTGGTAATAGAGAGCAAGCCATGAAAAGTAACTTTTCCTCCAAATAAAATATGCTGTTTTTTCTTCAAATGTCGACAAATTAATGCAAAAACATCTCTTTTTAATAGTAATAATAATTATTATTAAAGATAAGTGGGTTCGCAAGGCGGCTTAGACCGCAGTCGGTGACTAGGCACAGGTTGTTGCTACAGTAATGTAACATAAAGATGTCAGTGGACACTCTCAACAATAATTATTTTTTTAAGATTGCGTCTCCCATTGCGTTTTAATTCCGTATTGATAAGCAGTTATTGAGTAATTTCGATTAAATAATAACCATTTTGTTCCTAAATTAGTGATTGTTAGAAATGCAGTCACAAATGAAGTGATAAATACAAATTGTAGTTTAATAAATCTTGAGTTGTTGACGCTTATTTTGTTGTCTGTTTGTATTGTATCTATGTTGCTATGACAACACTTTTACCTCCGCCGGCGGAAAAGTGAAAAGTAACGCTCCGGCGGAGGAAAAACGAAACTTCACGGCCGCCTACACAGTCGAGTAATGACGGATTTACTGACGTTTGAAGAAAATAGTTATTTGTGTATTTAGAGCGCAAAGTAACGGATTGCCGCTTGAGAAAGAATGTTACTGCGCAACGCGTAGCGGAGCGCAGTAATCTTTCGAAAACGGCAATCTTACTTTGCGCTCGAAAAACACACAGAACTTTTTCTACAGCCGCATTTTTTAAAATTAAATCCACATTTTTCTCTAAACTTATTTTGAAATTTGCAAATGACTGTCAGTTTTGACATATTATATTCGGGTTTCGGCACCGATCTCCATATATGGATAAGCACAAACCGTTCTGCTTGTGTCTAAAAATCGTACCAATCATGGGGGAAAAAACCGGGTTCTGCGTCGGACGGAACTGAAAAGAGGATACTTTTACTCATGCGCACAAACACCGAGAAGCGACAGGACGAAATCAGCTGATAAAGCTGTTACAGTTCGGTAATCAAAAATATTATCATTTCTCTCACCTTGCTTGTTGCTTGCGCTTGAAATAATTAATTTTTCTGTGTTTGCCGTATTGGGTTTTCGGCGTTTCGTTTCGTTCAGTTATTGAAGTTCGTACGTGCGTTTGAGTGGTTTATTTGATCGCTTTAGTTGAAAATAACTAATTTACATTTGGACATCTAGTTTAGTTTATTATTATAATAATTCGTTATAAGTGTATTTTGTTAGTGTATATGTTGGTGTAGACGTTAGGAATAGGATTTAAAGACAAAAGACCTTGAACTCCCTCAATTGGCTTGACATTGAAAATGGTTTCGAGTACCAGCTTTTTCTTTTTATTTATAAGATAGAGCATGGTCTTCAACCTTCATATTTGCAGCATTTTCCAAAAATAAATAGTGAGGTTCATAATTATCATACCAGGCATCACCACAATTTTCATATAAATGTGATTACAAAAACCTCCACCCCTTTTGGCTTGTTTGATAAGGGCTTGTCATTATATAACTTGCTACCTGTTGAAGTAAGGACTGGAACTTTAAACAAAACAAAAAAGTATTAAAAAAATATTTATTAAATAAATTGAACTAGAACAATAGTTATTGTGAGGGAATAGATGTTTTATGGTTTCTTTTCCCCATAATAGAATCTTCCTGGTTGTTTGCTAATAGAATTTGTGTACAAGTATGGTTAAATATGTTATAAATTAGAACAATGGTTGTTATGAAGGAATAGATATTTTTTAGTATTTTTCATTTCATAATAAAATCTCGCTAGATGTATCTTACTAAAATTTAAATATGTTAAAGTTCTTTCAAGAGCATTTAGACATGTGTATAGTCTTAAGAATTTTGTATCTTGGTACATACTACCTACATATTTTGTATTATTGGCTTTTTCCAAATAGACTACTACTACTACCTAATGTAAGTTAATGTAAATAAAACGTTTATATCATGATGTTTTGTTTTAATAAACCTTTCTTTGCCCCAAAGTTATTTTAGCTATTCAATGCAACAAAAATTCATATTTTAAAAAACTAAAGAAAGGTGTATTTCTTGCCTACAGATTGTGGTATGTAATGTGTGAATGCAAAATACTTTAACATTACAAATCTCTTTTAAAAGTAGTACCTATTCAAGACTAACTTAAAGAGAAAGTAAAATTTAAGGCAAACGCATATAATAAGGGTTTTATTAGGAGGTGCTTCCATTTTTTAATATTTTTGAATCAAAGGGATGATTTTAAAAAATATATATATTTGAAAATTTATAAGTTTCAGTGCTGCGCCAGATTTTACAGTATAAATCAGTCAAATTTTCTTGGTCATAAAATCATTTTGGGCAAACTAGTTAATATTTTTAACAAAAAAAATGCATGCTTTTCTTGAAAACGATATCCGACTTGATATCGAATCGAAGAAATATAGGTACACATTTCATTAGGGTCACTAAACTTGCACTTGTGCAGTTTGCATCCTTGAGCCTGGGCCGATGTGGCTCTATAACAATTCAAACCAAATTTAATCATTTGTGGAGCCAAAGGCAATCAATTCCAAGGTAAGAATGAATCCTCCACAACAATATAGAACATATTTACACATAAAGAATGTAAAAATTAGGTAGGTACCAAAATATTTGGTAGTATTTTTTTTGCATACCTATCAATGGTTTATTCCTTAAACATAATTATATACTTACTCTCATATTTTTACATTTTTAATTGGTTTTTGTGTCGCCCAGGGACGAGGAAAGAAATGGTTTTTATTTTTTTTTGTCTCCAAAACAAAGCAAGATTCGGAAAAAATAGCAAAAGTTGTATATTTTATCGGTAGGTCTATTTTATTTCTTTTAAAAACCAATGGCTTGCGATTTTTGTGTTAAATATATCATCTATCAGCTTGCTTTTAAATTTTTGGTAATATATACAACGGCAAACACATTTTTCCAAATTCTTAAAATCCGGACCTGTTGCTTATTCGCGGCCATGCGGTGATGAAGCACGTGGAATCGATCGATAACCTGCTAATTGAAACTGCGCAGTCTCAGAATTACCTTCTTTTGTTTACATCTGAAGGCGCATGAATCAGTATGATTTGGATCGCTTTGTGCTTATCCATATATGGAGATCGGTGGGTTTCGGGCATATTTAAAACAGGAATGCCATCAACAAACTGTAACAAACGCACGACTGTCATTTATTTATATTCGGTTTCCATGATCCTTCATAGCACACTGGACGGAAAAAGTGAGATTTTTCTTTTCCATGTTCGCGCTAGAGCGCAAAATAAGGATGCACGGCATTCGTCGATTTTGCGAATTCATTTGAATTTAGCAATTAGTTATTTTGCGCGCCGCTGTAGAAAAAAATATTTTTTCTTCAAACGTCAGTAAATCCGTCATTACTCGACTGTGTAGGCGGCAGTGAAGTTTCGTTTTTCCTCCGCCGGAGCTTTACTTTTCACTTTTCCGCCGGCGGAGGTAAAAGTGTTATCATAGCAACATAGATACAATACAAACAAACATCAAAATAAGCGTCAACAACTCAAGAGTTATTAAACTAAAATTTGTATTTATCACTCAATGTGTGACTGCATTTCTAAAAATCACTAATTTAGGAACAAATTGGTTATTATTTAATCGAACTTACTCAATAACTGCTTATCAATACGGAATTAAAACGCAATCGAACACGCAATTTTAAAAATATAATTATTGTTGACAGTGTCCACTGACAGCTTTATGTTACAT
Source organism: Pissodes strobi (assembly GCA_016904865.1). NCBI lineage: Eukaryota > Metazoa > Arthropoda > Insecta > Coleoptera > Curculionidae > Pissodes > Pissodes strobi. Next base: position 226,816 of record MU181962.1, read on the forward strand.
TACTATAGCAACAACCTGAGCCTATTCACCGACATCGCACCGGTCTAAGCCGCCTTGCGAACCCACTTATCTTTAATAATTATTATTATTACTATTAAAAAGAGACGTTTTTGGATTAATTTGTCGACATTTGAAGAAAAAACAGCATATTTTATTCGGAGGAAAAGTTACTTTTCATGACTTGCTCTCTATTACCAGCCTCACTCCGTTCGGCTGTTAAACACGAGCGCGCCATGAAAAGTATTACTTTTCCTCCATATAAAATAATATACTATTTGAGTTAGTTTTAATAATGCAATTCCAGTAAAAACAACACCAAATATAATAAAACGCAAACGCTTATGTTGGTCCGTTGATCTTTATAATCTCTTAATGTGACAAATATATTATTGCTGAAATCTTTTATTCCATCAAGATGAGCCGGTACCTATATCTATCAAAATGTTTGTTGAATTCGTGGAAAGACTAGCTAGCTTTTATACTTATCATTATCACATTTAGCCCTATTGAGTTACTAAACTCTCTTTATAATTATTCTAATATTGCAAATAAGAAAATTTCAGGTAGGTAACTATCCTGTTAGGTAAATTGGGAGGTACCTAACTACTATAAAAAAAACAATTATCTCTAATAATTTGCCAATTAATGAATTAGAATATGAATTTTTAAAATAATATAAGTACACTCTTTTTAAACATCAACAATGCATAAAAATTCAAATGGTTTAACACTTTCCTGTTTATGTACTTTTTTATGTCAAAAATTAAAACGTTAATTTTTTGGCTGTCTGGTAAATCCGCAATGCTGGTTAAAACCATTTTGGCGATCTGCAGTTTAATTATAAAACACACAATTCAAATTTCACCTTGTTAACTTCTAAGCCAAATTTTTCTGTTACATTTTCCACTCTTATAATGAATCAATGCTGGATAAATTATTATAATTATAGATTCATAGCGATATGGTAACGGATATCACAAAAATATGTCCCATAACTAAGAATTATGTTGTGATTTTGTCCGGTACTCAAATGGTGTTATTTATATTAGTAGGTACCTTCTGATATAAATTAAGCTTTCATTCGATTTTGCGTTTTTTTTTTCAAGATATCTTCTCTCGTAGTGTTATGCGCCGTAGCGTACTTTTAGTCTTATTTGATTTGTTTTATCATTAAGTTATATATTGATTCGAAATAAGTGACTTTCGAACGTTCCTATTTACCAGAAATTAGTGAGAATTACTGAATTTATGTTCAAAACGAAAATACAAACAGAGTTTTTCCACACTGAAAATTATCTGATAAAAGTCTAACAAACGAAATAAATCGCACAAGGCGTATTGACGTAAAAGCATAATTGAGGTTATCTATAATCTCAAGTTCCTTTTAATTGAAATCGGTAAATAGGTACATTGTTTTATAAATTGCTTTACTTTATGAGCAAAGTTGCGACATTTTAACTGTGGCTGTTCGTGACTTTGTGACAAGGAGTAAACACCCATGAAAATCGGTGTACAAATTACGGGAATACTTTTTAATTACTTGAAAGTGCACGTAAATACTCGGAAATACTGAGAAATATCAAGAAATATCACAGGAGTATTTGAAAATATATTCCAATTTGGAAGCTTGTTACTTGTTCCTGTCACGTATGTGCATTTGAACTGATTTTAGACAAGGGCTGGGTTTCGATGTTTGTGATTGTGTTATTTACTTGATATGTATATGCAGCGGAAACAATGTGAAGTATCCATTAAAAGGCAATACGGCACCTAGATTTTTTAATATTGCATAATTATTTTATTTTTGATTTTATTGCAATACTTTTTTCGCTGGCCGATAGATCAATTCATTAAGATTGCGCTGCAGTTTGTCCGGATGAAAATTTTGTTTCTTAAATATTTATATACCAGGGCAAGTCAGAATTATGTCTTTAGTCGTAAGTTTAAAACACCCTGTGAGAAAAACACGTCAAACAACCTTTTCCCTTTTCTATCTGGTAATCTCGTTTCTTTTACGAGTTAGGCATTTTTAAACGAAACGATGGACTTTTTCAATGTCAATAAAACTTAATTAGCGTAAAATATTCAACTTAGCTAGTCGTTACTTTATTAGATTATTTTGACAGTGACGTTGTCGATATTATGTAATTAAAATGGAGTTAACCACTGCAGACGTGGCTAAAATGGTGGGTTTATTAGGAGATGATCGTAATAATAGTTATGTTACCCGTACTTTACGAATTCCGCGCTATCAACTGTACAAGATACTTGGAATAGATGTCTCGAGACGGGAAAGCCAGGTTCCCGACGGAAAAAATCAACCATCTTAGCCGCCAGTAGTTTGACATTTCATTAAGGGATCGAAGAACTACTACCAATTCACCAAAACACGACTTACAACAGATACGTGGAAAAAAAACCTTAGTGAAATAACCATAAAAAGAAGGTTAAAGCAAGCTGACCTTAATTCCGTAGACATGCTGTAGCGCCTCAAATGCTTCCTCACCATCGTCAGAATCGAAGATTCGTTAGGCAGCATGTTAATTGGAGAGAACAAGATTGGCGAAACGTATTGTTCACGGATGAATCTAGATCGCCAGATGGGCGTGAGCGAGTTTACCGAAGACGTAATGAACGGTTTACCGGCACCTCTCGTTCCATGGCGGATCTGTGATGATTTAGGCGGGAATTTGTATGGAAAGACGTACAAACCCAATATTTGTGGAAAATGGATATATTGAAGATATACTACAGGAAGCAGTTATTCCATTTGGCACTTTCATTAGAGAAGAGTTTATATTCAAGCGAGGCAATGCCAGAACGCATATTGCGCATGTAATAAATGAGTTTTTGGAAGATGTTGGAACTTGAAGGTTGGAGTAGCCATCCTGCAGCCCAGACCTCAACCCAATTAAGCATTTTCGGGATGAATTCAAAAGACGCGTTTGTCACAGTCCCATTAAGCCTACAACATGAGCAGGCTAACACTAAATGAAGAATATGAAGCTATTCTTCAAGAAAAGGTATTCAATCTAATTGCCTCGATGCCACGAAGAATGCAGGCTGTAATTGCGCCTAGAGGTGGACACACCCGTTAATAAGTTTCATTTGAATGATTAGTGCTCGAATGAAAGGCTTGCAATAAAAAATGTCTTCAAATGAAGCGTTTCATTTAAAAATGCGTAGCTTATGAAAGAAACGAGATAGCCAGATGAATTAAATATACAAAAGTGAGCGAGACTGATGTGTAAACATATCCTATAACGACATCGCTTGTAAAAAAATTACAACAGCACGTTGTGTTCCCAAGCGGTCACCCATCCAAGTACTAACCACGCCCGACGTTGCTTAACTTCAGTGAGCGGACGAGGAGTGGTATTTTCAACGTGCTATGGCCGTTACCAATACATTTTAGCTTGTTCATAGAATAAAAACAAGCACATTCGCATTTATAATATTAGTTAGGATTCTTTAATAATACTTACTGGCAGCTTAGGAGTAGATTAATTCACTGCACAAATTCGACACGAAAATCTAATGCCACAATGAATAACATCAACATATGGACACAGCCAGCTCATTTACCTAATTACCAATTTACCAACTTTTTCAAATTTTAGAAGAGGGCTATGACAATATTGTTTTAAACGTCTGGGCATCTGAATAATACTTTTGACAGTTCGTTTAATTTAAAATAATAATATGCTTTTTTTATCGTCTACAATCCGATTAAAAATGGCAAAGTTGTTTAAAAATCCGAAAATCCGGATTTTTTTAGGCGGCTAGTCGTGGCTTCGGACGAATTTGTCGTGGATTTTGAAGCGAAAATTCATTTTAAATTCAACCGTCCATTAAAAATAAGCTGTGCTATGAATCCAAATACACTGCGAATATAACAATTAAAAAATAATACCTTTGACGGTTCGTTTAATTTAAAATATGCCTTTTTATCGTCTAAAATCTGTTTAAAACGATTTTAAAAGATTAGATCCTATATAATACCGTCCTAGCGGCTAGAATTGGTTTGCGCATTTCCGTTCCATTTGCCGATATTTACCCTCATACCGCCGCCTAAGATGTTTACACACCAAAAACAAAATACTCAGAACACACCTAGCTTTATCTTAAATCATGCTGGAACAAGGCTGTTTAGCGTATTTTTTCCACAGGGTATTTTAATCTTACGACTAAAATCATCATTTTGACTTACTTTGACATTCAAGCAACAGACATTTCATCAGGGCAAACTGCAGCGCAATTTTAATGAATTGATTCGTCGGCCAGTGAAAAAATCATTGAAATAAAATAAAAAATAAAAGAGCTATGCTCGGAGTTATGCCATATAAAAATTGTTAAAAAAATTTAAGTGCCAGTTTTTTTTGTCAGTGAGTTTATTATATTTATATCATAATTCTTCCATCATTATTCGTTTTAAAGCTTTAATCCGAGCTTTAAAAAAACTGACTTTAACACATTTTCAGCAGTTCCACGGAATGGAACTGACCTTTCCAACTAGAATTTTAAAGAATCATTATTGTTTTTACTGATCATAATGTGCCTTGCGTAGGATTAATGTCTCAATGCTCACAAGCAATTTTCGTCTGTTTTCGGAAGAAAGTAATAGCTAATTTCACGCCGAATTTTCCATCGAGCTTTCCATAATTAATCGCAAGATCAATCGTCTTATTGAGATTCAGAATAAAAACATCTCTTTTATGACAGTGATTGGCACGGTTCTTGAATAGTTGTAAGTTGTAATTAGTGGGAAACAGATGTTCTGAGAGTGAGTTCCACATTATGCAGTGTGTCTGACAAAGGAGTCCTTGTAAAGCCAAAGTTTACAGAATAAATATAACTTGCCTCACTCACTATCGGAACCTTGATGCATTGAGATCACACGCGTGCTGCAGATACCTGAATATTCTGTAAACTTTGTATTTTGTACCGTCAAATACCGTGAAAAACTGTGTATGCGTATGCATCGGCGGAGGCTGGCTCTTCGAGCGGGACGAAAAGAAGCCGGTTTTGCGTGCTTCGAGAGTGCGGACACTCAAAGCCACGTTCTAAGTGTTCCTGAGGACAGGATATCTAGGCCACATGTCTGCGGTGTTCCAGACTATTCAGATCCCGGGTAATATCCGGGTCGCCGACGAGACGCACAGCTCTTTTCTGAATGGGATCCAGTAGCTCTAGGGTGTGCTTAGGTGCCGCAACTCAGATGTAAAAACAATATTCTAAGCACGGTCTTATTTACGCTTTGTAGAGCAAAAGCAGCTGCGTTGTATATAGTTTTTCGTTGCGAAATAGCACACCAAGCTTCTGTGAAGCTGAATTTACGATATAGCAACATGTTTAAGGCATAAGACCTATTGGTGTTGACTGAGACACCCAGTAGTTCGATTGAAGAAGATGAAGAAATGGTCGATCCTGTCATAGTGATATCAGGGCCCGCCGGCGCCGTGTTGGCTTTCTTGGTAAACGTGGCTGCTTGGATTTTTGCTGCATTGTACTGGGCCAAATTCCTATTGCCCTAGGTTCGAACTTTCTCCAGATCTTGATTAGTTGTTGTTATCTGCTCCTGTGTGCGATGATAAGTCTGAGTCGCTGGTAAAGGTTTTTCTGATCTAAATTGGGAGGCACGTGCACTGTCATCTGCAAAACTGTAAACAGGATTATTGGTTTCGGTCAGCCATTCATTAATATAGATGAGGAACAGAGTTGGTGAAAGAATGGCGCCCTGAGGCACATCCGCATTAATGGTGAATGCAAGGTACAGAGATCGGTTCTTAAGAAAACTGGCAAGCCAGCTGCAGAGAGACGCTGGCAGTTGGAAGGACGGAAGTTTGTTAAGCAATGTCATGCCAAACTCTGTCAAATGCCTTCGAAATATCCAACGCAATCACTCGAAACTCTTCGTAGTTCTCAATTGCCCATATATGTGTGAGATAGGCCATTATATCTCCGGTCTATCTCTGTTTGCGGAAGCCGTATTGGTTGATGCTATTATTCTATTGGTTTCGAGGTACTTGAGTAGTTGCTGATTGACTAGACGTTCCATTACGTTGGAGGTTATAGAAAGCAAGGCAATTGGGCGATAGTTTGAGGACGTGGTTTTCTTGCCTTTTTTGGAACAGGTTGTACTCGAGCGACTTTAACACACTAAGATACAGGGAGGAGACGTAACCTATGCAAATTTTTTTTTGTTTTATTGTTATATATTGTTAAGTATATTGATATTAGGCATTTTATATGGATATAATAATTACTTTGTAAAAAGTTGCTTTTAATTTGACGATACACTTATTATCTATCGAAGATGTTTTAATTGGATTTTGATTACAATATACATGGTGTTACAAATTCTAGATCCCAGTATTGGTTTGTGGGTGGGGTAGATTGCGTAATTTAATGGAGATTGGAAAATTCGAACATTCTTAATATTTTCGCAGATATTTGAAAAAACAAATAAAAACAATTTCAGATTAATTTTTTCTCGCTTTATTTGTTGAGATACGGCAAAACAAAATTCGCATTTTTATTATCCCTTTTATCCTCGACAAAACGGTGGCATCTTCGTGCCACATCATTAAGTTTCTTTATTTTTTTTTTTTTGTTAGAAAGGTCCGCAGGATTTTTCATTTTGTTTTTCTGTAGTAGTTGCCCTCCCAACATGATATGTGTCATGCGTGACCAAACATTAAGTAGTAAACATTAATGATGGTTAAAAAGACAGGATCCTACTTTATTATTCCGGTGGTTACAGGGTTTGGGATGACATGACACCCCATAATAAGTCATTTTCGAAGATATTCCACAACATTCATAATAATGCGAGCTGAAACTGTTGGTTAAAAATCGGCAATAACGTAGACCACATGGTCTCTCCCAATGCCCTTAATTTGAGGCTGCAGTTGTCAAGCTGACCGAAAAAAAATTATGCCTGGATAATTTAAAATATTCAGGAGGTCGCTCTTTATTTTTCTAAATGATTGGAGGGTTGATGGATTTTTCGAGTACCTCAGATATTCTACTTTGGCTGTTTTAATGACATCAGATATTCTTGATTTGAAAGTTCGTTTTCTTCTGGACACGAAAATATATGATTTTTCAAATCTAAAATGAACGCTATTTGGGAAACCGTAAATTTTACATTTCACACCCTGTAAATTGCCTGTGTAATTGCCTTCCCTTGTGACGAAGATTGATTCTCGGTTTATATGGAATATTAGAGATGTTTAATTTAGGCTAAACTATAAGTAAAAAAATAGTCATTATTGCTAATAATGACAGGTAGTCGTGGTAGATCTTAATAATACTGCTAAATTCCCATATAATATCCATATGAGCAGCTTTTAATAAATAGGGAATTATATTAAGTACGGATTTAAATACGACTTTAAAATAAAAGTTTAACCCAAACTAACATTATTTAATGTGTGTATTGGTATGAAAGGCGTAAATCTACGCTGAACGTAATATTTAGAATAGTTTTTTATTTGTTCTGACTGAGAACTTATTATTACACCTTGAAGAACCCAAATTGCATTTCGTTTCATGTTCTTTTATCTTCATATAAGGAAGCAAAATGTCTTTAACCCAAATTGGAAGTAATTCTCTAAGAGTTTTCATCCGCCGGATGTTTAAAAATGAAACATTAACCATTGTGGATCAGTGAAAAGAAACTAGGTTGTTTTTAGTCTTGTTTTCGGCTTTCCTTTGAACAACTTTTTCCAACTTTCCATTATCTTATATTCTTTTGAATAATCTTTTCAAAACTATTGTCTGGGACAATCTGCGGACTTTGCGAGAGCCTATTCAGCAAATTTCTGCTTATGTTGGCAAAACACACTTATAAATTCTTTGCGAAACAATATACGGACATGATAGATGACTTTTTACTATTTTTAGATGATTTAAGTTTTAAAACTTTTCTCTTAGATGGTAAATCGATACAAGATTTAAAAGAAGAATTTTCTTGATCTAGTTTAGATCGAATAACTAACGATCCGAGTAACGATTGCTATAAATGTAAAGCAAATTCATTGTTGCAAATACGTATATAGAAATTGCAAATTATAAAATAATTAACGAGTTAATAAATTAACGTGAAAATCACAATTAAGTTCATGAATTGTATCAAAGAAATAACATTTAAAACAGAGGTAAATAATCTCTCATTTTAAGCACTTAGAGGAAGCGAAAATTGCGTTTTATTAAACTAATTATTTTTTCCTTTCTACATATTGTCACGGCTAGTAACCATCCGAATGTTTTTGTGCTATCCTATAGAACTAACCTTCTCGCGTCTATGTTAATTCGTATGAGTCATCGCCGGCCGCGAAGATTCAGGAACTATGGAAATCTCCCATTACGTGCTGGCTTGGTCAACAATAATATAGAGAGGCCTCGCTACGTCCGGAGTATTCGCGATATATTTTAGATTGGATATAAATAGCAAGCAGAATGCGTGTTGAATTAGTTAATCATTGAGTTCTGAATTGTAACCATGTAATAAAATTGTTGTAAAGTTATAAGAGTAGTCTACAGTGTTTTATTGTATAGAATGATAAAGAACAAAGAGAGTATTATTTTAAAATAGTAGAAGTTGTGATTTTGTCAGAACCCACCAAAAAACGTAACATTTGGTGTCAGAAGTCGAATTGTGAAGAGACAGAACTTCTGAAGTGTTCTTCGAGGAGAGAGAGGGTACAAGTATGTCAACGAGGCTGCTTTGAGTGGTAGATTATCTCAATATTTTATAACATTCTATGGTGAATACAGCAACAAACGACAGAAATGGAGCAAATAATAAAATGTTGGCCGATTTCATGGAAAATCTAAATGCTAAGAGACGAGGGAATCGAGAAGAGGATGAACGTAAAAGGCAAGCAGAACAGGATAGGCTTAAGAAAACTTTTCAAAATCAATAAGATAAAAGGCAAGCATAACAGGACAGGCTTCAGAAAAATTTTCAAGATCAAGAAGACAAAAGGCAAGCAGGACATGACAGACTTCAGAAAATTTTACAGGACCAAGAAGATAAAAGGTAAGCAGAAAATGATCGGCTTCAGAAAATTTTACAAGATCAAGAAGATAAAAGGCAAATAGAACAGGATCAGCGGCAGAAATTGATGTTGAATATAATTGTAGGCGAGCAATGAAAGTTGCAGAAAGCATTGGACGGTCAAAATGAGAAGTTTGGAAGAGAAGTAGACAATATACAAAAAAAGTTGGAAATGTACAAAAAGAAATAGGAAACATACAGAAAGAAATGAAGAATCTACAAGTACAAGTTACCAGACTAAAAAATCAAAGACCCGCCGAGAATCGAAATTTAGACTTGATCAGGGATTTTCCCTAAAATGTTTTAATTTCTTTCAAATTGATGGAATTGAGGTGAGACAGGATAATATGTAAGACTAAGTAACACTTGCCATACAAAATCTTGGTGATACCGTATATCTAAGATAATCATAATGATCATAATATATTGGTGCCAAGATAATCATAATAATCATAATTTCTTGGTGCAATGATAACCTTAATAATCATATTAATTATTGATACTACAAAATATACAATATTGCACAACACAAATTAAAAAGCAAAAAAATGCAAGAATTGAAAAGTATAAAATGCACTAAATTTCACACTATTTTAGTGCAAAAAAAGAAACACCAAAAGCACTACATTAGAAACATTATAACAGATTAAAATTTCAAAAAAATTAATATGAATTAAAATTGAATGTTCAGCCTTAAAATAATAATTCATTTTCATAATAATATATATTTTTACAAATATAAGATACTAGTAATCATAGCATAGTTTTCACTACTAGTGTAGAATGTAGGCCTAATTGAAAGGTTCTACCTGACAGTTAGTAGGCAACGCACAGTGTGGCCAAAAAGTCGTTTTTTTGGAAAAAACCTTTTTCTGGTATCCCGAAGGGCCGAAAATTATTGAATTTATAGGATTTTGCCTAGGGCCTCGATATGATTTAAAATTACAGGAAAACTACAATAATAGAAATATAAGTAATGTGCAGAACACCAGAAATACAAGATTTTAGTTACAAAAACGCAACAATAGCCTATATAAACAATTAATTTAGTCATTACGTGCAAGGTCTGTTTCTTATAATTAGTGGAGCTTCTATTACTTTTAATTTTAAATATAGGAAAAATGTTTAAATAACAAAGTTGAAGGACTTTACCCTTATTATCTTATGCATATTCATTTGTTTTGGAAACTAGAACACATCAGCGAACTATAGGGTATAACAGTTCAACATCGACCTTATCAACATTAACCGGGCATTTCTCAGTTTTTCTATCTATTTTACGATTTATCAACGAGTTCTTTCACATTTTTCTTTCTTTTCTCAGTTTTATAATATATATCGAATTGCGTAAAAAACATGTGGATGAAGGTGGATACGAAACTTTGAGGGGTGACTGTATAAGGTGTAAACTAGCCTAGAAAAATAGTTACAGACCGCAGCAAGCC
>MU181962.1:237334-275446 GCA_016904865.1 Pissodes strobi
TTCCCAGTTTTGATAATACATTTCGAATTGCATAAAAAATATGTGGATGAAGGTGGATACGAAACTTTGAGGGGTGATTATCTAAGGTGTAAACTAGCCTAGAAAAATAGTTACAGATCGCAGCAAGCCAGAGCAAAACTTATATGGCAGTCAATGGGTGAATCAACTTATTTTTTGTCAAAAAATGTTTCTTCCATCATCCAAAAAATGACTTTTATATTATTTTTTTGTGAAACGAAAAACAGCACCGTTTAGCTGCTGTCAACGTGAACAGAAAGCAGCTCTTACACATTTTTTTTTCCTGCAACACTAGTCGCCTAAATTGCAGCATAGATGAACCTTAATTGTTGTAATTTCCAACGTTTTTTTTTATGCGTATTGATTCTACGATTCATGGACACCTTACTTGGCAACCCTGTACGTGAAATATCTTGAAGATGTACCTCCGAAGAGTTATGAACGGAGATAATATAGTTTTCAGGGGGGTTTTGATATGCTCAGGAAAGTCGGGTTTTTCCACTTTGGCCACATTGTGCGACGGCCCATTAGCACGAATTCAGGTAGTATTGTTACATATTGTTGACGTGTGTTTTTTTTTGTGTCTGGATAATATTTAGATTATTTCGATTGGCTTTATATGGCAAATGTACGATAACGATACATCCCAGATAAAAGGAAAAAAATATATATAAAAATTATAAGGCTTGGGTACATCTCCACTGTTCTTTACGAATGTTGTATAGTCCAGTGAGATTCAATGGCTAACGGCTAGTAAAATTACTAGTTTCTTGGACAATACATTATCTTGTTTCAGGATTTCTATTTTTACTACACTGAAGCGACTTTCTTCCAGTCAATTCTTGGAGCAGAATACATTATGTTGGTTTAAAATTACTACATTACGGCTTGTTTCTTTTAGTCAAATAATTCCTTAAATATAAATTTTTATTAGCAAAAGTATATTGACTAAGATAATCAATTGCATTTATTGGTACAGTTTATTTGAAATCACTAGGTATACCTATCTTGAAGTTTTAAGTGAAATATTTGGACAATGTCCAAAGTTTATACAAAATAGCTAAAAAAATGTAAATAACTTTCCTATTTATCGAACCAATGGTCTCTGACACGCTAACGTCTCATGAAGTAATTAATACAGGTACTACTTTTTAAGCAAATATGAGCATCTGCTCTTACTAAGTATGCGAGAATATTAATTTAAGATATCCTCTGCTATATTACTTCAAGAAATATTGTATCTACCACTGGTAATAATCTACCGTGTTCTAACAACATTTTATTAAATCCGTTGCTATACAATCTCGGTGAAATTAATAAACCTATCTCAGTTTCCAAGCGAAAACAAACACAAGTAAAACAATTTCCGTAATCCCCAGGACCAAATAGTTTTCATAAAGTTTCCTCTTTTCCAAATGTTTAAAAATGAAACATTATTATCCAGTAAGATTCTCTCGGAAAGAAACTAGGTTGCGCTCTAAAGTTTATTTTTAGCGAGTTTTTTCATTAGGTATCTCTTTGAATATCCTTTCAAAGCTATTGTTTAGTATGCCCTCAGGAGTTTTACTTGTTTTCTATTACGATATTACAAAGTATGTACTTTGAAAAGTGAAATTACTCGAGACAAATAAAAATGGAGTTTCAAAAATAAGCTTTGGCTTGTTCCTAGAATTAAGCAGAGGCAAAGAGATTGACACTCACTATATTTTAAATGATAATAATTCCGCCAATTATCTAATTCACATTATTATCATTATATTCGGCCTCTAAGATAAGGTGACAACAGGTTATAAAGGTTATTACGCACATCACTCTCCTAACCTGACTGAGGATCCTTTTATTAAATTAATAATTTATATATAGGACGGCAGGTATTTTCCCCACGGTTTTCTCGAATCAATAAAGATATTTTCAGAAAACTTCCCCAGTGATATGTTTTAGATGCAAACTCTATTCAATAAGGAAATCATTTTTTCAGCGGCTTGTTAAAATTCACTCATTTATTTTTAAGGTTCCTAAATATCTTGATGATAAGTTATATGTTCGGTGATGTTATTCCGTTTCTCCCGTTGTTGTAAGTTTTATACCAGTATCGATATTTATGCGGGATTTGGGTTTGAGTTATATAAGGAAAATAGTACAACATTTTCGAAAGTTGAAGCTGCCAAATAGAGTCGCGTGCCATTTTTTTTGTTCTATTCATGCTTAGATGCACCCTTAATTTGCATATTGCTGAATTAAATCATTTCTACATTACGCTCATTTTGTAATGAGGTTAGGTTCCCTGCATTTATTTGTCACCAGCTTTATTTACAACAATAATTACTTACTTTTTTATGCTCGTCTTGATAGAGTGTCACTGTCAAGTTATATAAAAAGTATTCATTCAATTTCCTTTGAGGTGGCTTGGTTTCTGGAAGATGAATCCAAGCAACTATCACCTTGGAAGTATTCCCAATCTGCTCTTAGAGTTTTCAATGAACGTTATTCAAAATGTCTGATTTGCAGGAAATACATTTGGCAACTAGTGCCAAAATTTCAAGCGACAGTAGCAGGGAAAAGTGCTCAAGATATTATGGATGGACCCAAAATAAGCGAAGAAGTAAACGTTCAGGTCGTAGCTGCAGTTATTAATCCCAAATAAGCCACTCTGATTTATAATGTGTCTCAATGGTGTTAGTCAAAAAAAAATCTTGAAGTTAGCTAAAATATCATCCTTATCAAATGAAAATTATTCATGAACTGATTAAGGATGCTATGTTGGGGTTTGGAACCTTCGGCAACATGCACTAAAACGGAGTTTTATCCACAATACCGAAACAGAATTATTGCACTCGACGCGCGTTTCGCTAACCATGTTAGCATCATCAGGAGATGATTAAAACTCAAAGTGAGTTTTAATCATCTCCTGATGATGCTAACATGGTTAGCGTATTGTGAATAAAACTCCGTTTTAGTGATTAAGGATGATTTATGAAATAATAGCTATGGGAATCGCAGCAAATCCTAATGAATTGAAACATACTCGTTTTAGTATTGAATCTACTTTTCCTGAATAGAGAGAATAGCACCCATAATTGTAGATAGGAGATGCAATCTACTCGGGTACTGCAGAGTGAATTTACTTTGCCCCTTGAGGGAATATTTTGCAACACAGATGCAAATATTTTCAAAATTAAATAATTGCACCGCTGCGCATTTGACGCTAGCACATTACGTAAACATGCAAGATATAAAGCTGATTTTTGATACAATTCCTGGTTATGATGTGCTGTAACATTCTTAAAAACTAACCCAAACTCCCGTGCTCTCCCTCACTTGCTTCGTCCGGTAAAACGTAAATAGGTCCTAGTAGCAGTAAAATCGTACTCGCTCACCAAATCAGCAATTTCTCCTGATGGGCTTGACTAATAGTCATGGATGATGATTGAAAATGTTTTTTAAGTGTGCAGTATGTATTTTGAGTACAATAACTCTTTTTTAAAATGTTTTTCTTCCTCGAATGTTAGCAACAAAACAGACAAGGCATTTTGTGCGTTGTCAAATGCAAAGTAAGGACCACGGATCTCCGTGACCATAATGCAGCAAAAGTTTTTTTATGCTTATTGACATCGAAGAATTTCTCAATACTGTTCTGGCACTCAACATGTGAATCCAGAAAAAATTGGTAAATACATCATGCATGTACGAACTGCCTTTCGCAGAATTTATTTACTCCAAAAACATTTATTTCTTCTCCGCGCCTCTTAGTCTGAGAAAGGATTCTGCACTTTATCTGATGAGTGGATTTTCTGTAGTTAGATGGAAACTTTGTTGGTGATCGCCGATCTTTGACTGACCTCATCGGCGCAAAACAAGCAAAGAGTTTTGATGTCAAAACCTATAACTTCTCCAGATCTTGTACAGTAGGATGACAATGCAGGTTCCATTAATTGTGACGCTTCCTTCTTACTACGTAAATACTTTTTTATTGTTAATGGCCTAACGGCAGATTTCATGCACTTCCAATACGTTTGGAGGAACAACGCAATCCATCACCACGTAGAATGCTAGCATGTTTCCGCCACTCCATTTCCTTTTCACAAACATTGACCAGTTGAGCACCATCACAATTTTTCCCAACACCATTCCTGCATAGCACACATTCATTCATTTTCATGACAAGAAGAGATAGCCATCACCAAAACAGGAAAGTTACATTGCAGGAAAACGCCTAATTTGCAATAGTATACACACAAATCTCATAAGAAAAAACATTGCTTGCTACACACGGTAATCTCTATAATAGCTGAAGATAATTATTACTCACCAGGAACGGAAAACAACGAACCATAGCGGATCAAGCATCTAACCTGCAAAAGTGAAACACGATCTCGGATATTATATGTATATTTTATTATTAACAAAGAATTCGATTCGCCAACTGGTGGTAAGGTGGTCCTCTCCACGATGAATGGAAGGTCTTCTCATGCCTGTTGAACTTATATTATACAATTTGTCATATTAATAAAGTTCAAGAGAGAAAAACCTTTTAAAACAGAATTATTGCGATCAAGATACGTGCTGCAAACATAAAAATCCGTTTTTGGTCATCATCATGACTATCAGTCACTTTCATCAGGAGAGATGCGCGATTTAATGAGCTAGTACCATTTCACCGTGACTTAGACCCTTTTTATGCTATACCGGACGAAGGAAGCGGAGGAAATCGCGGAACTTTTTAGGAGTTGTTAGAGTTAGAGCATATCTATCATAAGTAACATTTACATCAAAAATCAGCTTTTATCAGATTTACTGAACTAAACGGCCTACTGTCTATGCGAGTAGCAAATGTAATTTTAAATCGCCAGATACATTGACAAAATTAGTGCATTTATCTGAAGTTTGACATAATGGGAAGGTGAGCAATTTTTTAATAATGAGTCTAGGGAACAGACAGAAGGAGCTCCGAAAATTTGTGAGCGAAAGAATTGGGCAAGTCCGAGTTCGACGAAAATCAGCCGTCGGGGGTTTTCGGTGATGACACGACCGAAACTGGCCATTAGAAAGTCGAGGCCCCTAGCGGTGAGGGTGTGCGAAAGAAAAAAGGCGATTTGACGTCCGAAAGGGTTGACGTTCGGCAGGGATGTTCGGCGTGCGCCCCTTAAAATATTTTTGACCCTAGAGGCCGATATTTTGCGACGTCCAAAATCATAGTAAGACTTGTTTGGGTTAAGGGCGGGTTAAGTTTGGGTTAGTTTGAGTTAGTTTGGGTTAGTTTGCGTTAGTTTGGGTTAGTTTGGATAGCCCGCTCGTCTCAATGCGCTTGTTTGGCTAGTTAAAGTTAGTTTCGATTATTTTTGATTAATCTGGAATACGTCTGCTCCCTAGACTCTTGTTTTTTTTTAAGAGTTTGTACAGGAATATTTGGAAAATTCACTATTAAAACCTAACCTAATATAGCAGGAGTAGTTATTTCGTGTATTTTTTTCATTATACATGGGGATGAATGAATGAATAATCTAAGGGGTGTTAGTACACTGCGACCAGTACAGATCTATTGTGTCTCCCTTCCATGGTGCTTCCGCTGATGTGATTCTCGATCAGAGTACTTCATCCAGCTTCAGTGCTTTAATAAAAGCAAGTAGTCTAGATGGTTCTATCGATGGAAGTTCCTCCTATTCGACGATGCAGCATCAGAACCAGGCGTTCGCCTGTTCGCGACCGCCTCGCACTTCGTGAGAAGGTGTTTCCTCACAGAACCGGCAACTGTCCTCGTTTTCAATTTTTATTCTCTCCAAGTGCCTTCTCAATCGACAGTGACCAGTAAGAAAGCCGGTGAGGATGCGGACATTGTTCTTACTCCGTGTGATAAGGCATTTTGATATTCCTGGGGGGGGGGGGGGGGGGGAGCTAGAAATATTTTTGATTGCCTTAAACCTAGAAGGCGTTCCCATAGGCTGATCCACTTGGTTTGCTCATATTTCCTAAATTCTTCCCTGTAGGTTTACGTTCCTATACCACAGAAAGTTTCCGGTCCTAAAGCGGAGTTTGGGCTCCTATTTTTGCCAATAGGTCTGCTTTTTACGTACGTAGGGACACATTATACCTGAGGCAAAGTATACACACCTATAAAGTAGGTTATTTTTCATTTCGCAATTTGATAAGGCATTGTGGTAGTGAATGTGCACTCTGAGTGCTGGTCAGAAAAATATGAAGGTAGTCTTAATTTCACAACACAGTTTCGCGCCTGCTACCTATTGGATATGGGACAGTTGCGCGCCGGTGCTTATACGTAAATTGCAGACGCGATTGGATCTCGCCATAGGACGACTCTAATATAAATGTTGTTGCTTTTCATGCGTTGAGTTAGTTTGGGTTAGTTTTGGCTAGTATTTCTTGGTTGCGCCCCCGGAGCAAGCGAAGCGAGCGGAGGGCCAGTCATGAAATGTTCAAATATTTGAGGACGGAACGTAACGGGGGTATTATATCTAACATTTATGTCATAGTCGATATCATTCCGTTTGCGCGCAACTGTCCTATTGCCAATCGGGGCAATAAATCCCCAGGAAAAGGTGAAAGCGACCACGGCGCGAAATGGCCATGCCCGTGCACGCTATTTATAGGTTTTTTCAACTTATAAACTTTAATCTTAATTTTTAAATTATGTCCAGTTGTCTATTTTTGTTTTCGTAAATTTAAGTACCAGTTATATGTTTTAGTACTTGGCACATTCGTTCATGATTTCCAGTAAAACTGCACTTTTTTGAAAATATTTTTACGATAACACCTTTAGTATACGATTTTGGAACCTTTGGAAATAAATGCATCTTTATATTTAACTAAAAAAGTAAAATATGTTTCATTTTCTGAAATATAGTTTTATATTTTTTTTTTAAATTCGGGTAAAGTATGTTTTAATTTGCGTAGGGTATGCTTTACCTAATTAGCGTCTTACTTCATAAAAGCCCATATAAAATTTTGTGGTTTACGTGATACTTAGACTGCACCAACATACTTCCGATGGTGTATTATTGCAAAGTTGCTAATAGATTTCATCGCTATATAAAAAACCTAAATACAAAAATCAAATTAACAAAGTATGGAGCTAAATCGCCGGATTCGAGACCCAGAATCTATTTTCTGTAGGGATACATCAAATCGGCTACGTTGAATATAAATCCAGACAGTCTGAATGATGTTTGCCTACGCATTCTCAATGTTTGTGCGGGAATAACCCCTGAAATGTTCGGGAATGTTAAAGAAAAACTTACTAAAGAAATAGTCATTTGACAAAAGGTAAAAGTTGCATATTTCCAATACTATTTAAATTAATAAATAATTTTGTTGTTTTATTATCGATTTATTACAATTTTCTTGTTCCGACGAATTTTCACAATTTGTATGTATTAGATTTGAGCTTGATGATTTTTTTACATTGATTATGCCACCAAAAGATAGAATATCTTACGCACTCGTGTTATGGAAAATTATTTTTTTTGCCATTTGACCTAATTCAAATGGTCCGAAAATTGGGCGTTGTATTACGCATGAACATAATATCTTCAAAAAAGTGCCTGTTTGTGATTGAAAAATTTATTTCGATGGCGCCCAACTGATGCTTCGACATCTCGAGGTGTGATCGTCTACAGAAGTGTTTCTCTCGAACCAGCACAAAGTAAATGTCATACTGGAACTTTTTCATTATCAACCTCTTAAAGAAATTAATTCCTAATAAAGGTTAATGCATGATGAAAAGCTGGTACAAAATATATGCAGGGTGTAAAAAAAATGTGAAAATGTTGCAATCAGAGTATCAAAATTATTCGAAATCGCGATTTTTGAAACGGAACATTGTAACAGTTTAAAAGTACCAGGGAATAAGTGCTCTATAGTCATTTCCTTAATGGTTTAGTTATTAAGAGATTTTGCGCTAGATTTGCCAAATTGCCAAAGAATTGGAAAACACTGCAAATTATGCATTTGTAGCCTTAAATTCCTATGTAACATACTACTAATGAAAAAACTGTAAGAAATATTTCTGCGCGTATTCTGTTTATATATATTTATTTGTTTAATGCTACATTCATTACATTTGCTTGAAGCGATTTGCAGCATTGCAGTCAAATATGATTTATGAATTAATTTTAAATAATATGTCAAGTGCATTTTCATACACCGAAGGACAAATTAATTGGCCATTTCTACGCATTTAGCGATCAATATCTTCAATTCAATTGGATTATTAAGTATGTCCGGGAATAAAACAATCTTATGCAAGCCGTATTCAAATTGAATTATTGGTTAAACACCTGTCGGAGAAAGAGGTAAAATACACAAACGATGTCTGAATGAAATGAAAAATAATGTGTTTTATGTCCCAATATTATGATAATTTGGTGCTCATCAAAAAGAAAAATGTTATTTAGGCATAAAGATATGTAAATAACAGAAAGCTAATGCATCTTTTTCTATAGTCAATGACATCGGTTTTAAAGATAGATACTTAGATATGAAATATACTGTAAATACCTGGCTGGTGAATTAGTAACGGACCTGTCACTGTCGATGATGGCTCTTCTTTCGATGACAAATTATTAGGAAATACATCAGATCATTTAGAAATCAATTTAGAAGTTCTAGTTAGACGTTGACGCATTTTAATGCGATATGTTGGATTGTAAAACGAATGAAGTTCCCATTATACAATCTAAAATGGATGTTAAACTTATGAAGTTACTTGCAATTACTATACTGTCTGTCCGTTACGTGGTTACACTTCGCACCCATATCCTAAATGCAGAAAAAATGGAACACAAAATATAATAATTGAAACCTGGTAAAATGTATTAAATGTAACTAATGCAATTATAAATAAATCAATATCAATTACATAGAATGTTTTGTTTTCCTATATTCATAGAGGAAATATACATGTGAAAATGAACCTACGACGCTGACGTAATAGGATACCGTAGCCGCCCGGGCACCTATAAACGACACACTTAGCAGTCTAAAACATCCCAAAGTCCTACTTAATAGTTTTTTACGACCCCCTTTAGCACCTTTGCCATACCCGAAACGTGCTATCTCCGTCGACAGCCCTTACGTTAGTTATATCCCTTCATCCCCTAAGTTGATGAAGGATGAGGCACATCAGACAAAATGTTTAATATGGGACTTAAGTAATTTATTTCCTAATTAGGGACTTACCAACATCTTTATCCCAACTTAAGCCATAAATTTCGGAGCTTGTTTAACCGTCGATGGTTTTGAAGCTATATTGTTGATAAATTTAAGTGAGTATTAACCCTAGAGGTTTCATCAGTATAATTTCATACATCTCGAGAAACTACTCGTTAATTCATTCTAAAGGGAATATCTTTACGAAAAACTGCTCTCAACTGAATATCAGATAAATGATTTTAACCTTGGTTTTGGCTTTGAATGAGATAGGCCACGAGAAATATTTGCCTTATCCTGACCTTACATGGTGACAGTATCATCTAAATATCGCATATACCCAAAACTGTTTAAAGTTTAATATTTCGGAAAATTTCTGCTACAAATAGTTCCTGCTTAGGATGAAGCCATATATATATAGTAGCAGTAGTAGTAGTAGTAGTGGTAACAGAAGTAGCAGCACTCAGCAGCAGTAGTAGTAATAGTAGGAAGCCATCAGGAGGAGCCTCGCTTGAAAATTAGCCTAGAAGGTTCTTTTCGTCAACACCAGCCCGTGCACCTTCATTTTAACCACCTTGCGCCTTTTTCGGCCACAAGGTTCATTCTTTTAATGAAGGAGAGCTGCCTATCATCCTGTCTAGTTGAGGATGTTTTACTCTTTGGACTATTGTTCTTCTTTAGATAAATTTTAAAAAACGTTTTTTTGCTTCCCTTCTACATCTGTATGTAATAGTGTCCATATGCCTGGAAAATTACGGATTCAAAGGATTTGTAGCTGTAGTGGCCATATATTGCCACTAAAGTGAGTCAGCTACTAAGCATAGAAAATTTTCTACCATCAGCCAGCTCTTTTATCTTCACCCTTGACACACTTTACCTCTTTCTTTTAAATGGCTTGTACGGAATGATAGCGTCCTGTCACAGTCGAGGAGGTTATTACTTTAAAGATTTTGCTGCTTTTGGTAAATAAAGTCTTAGTGGTATATTAGCACTAAGAGTAGGAGGGCTACGCTCAGTTCTAAACCACCGTAAACTATTTTTCCTCCTTTGTCTAGTGCAGAGGAGCGTCCTGTTCTAGGTAAAGAATTTGTTTTCTCAAATTACAGTTCTAAAGAGATTCATTCTCGTTTTCCTGCTTGGTGATAATATTTGCCAAATCACATTCACCCTTAAGTTAACCTTTCTTTCCTTCTAATGCAGGAGAACCTCATCCTGTAGTCGAGGTGCGTTAGTTCCTTCCAGGGAAGGTTACTGTTCTAAAGGTGTTCGTTTTTCGATATCCTTAGTGCCGCTAATATCTTTATTATTTGTACTCGGGTATTTTGTCTCTTCGGTAAACGAATATCAAACTATACGAATAGCCAGAATAATGTCTTATTTTAGATAAGCGGCTACTGCAGCTAGTGGCTCGCAACCAGTAATAACACTTCGAGAAGTTTTTTGCTATGCTTCTGACACTCGGGACTCAGAACAAATTAACATGGATATGAGATGTCCAGCAAGAGCTACTTACTCTCAAATGGTGTTTGAATAATTATGGCTTCAGTTTTTACAATGTTTGTTGCTCTAGAGTCTATTTGCCAAACAAGTTAATGGTGTTCGGTAATGGTGGTATTGAGGTATGTATAATTGGTGCACTGATCTCCATACCATCAGATCATCATTATTTGGACCACGTTATATTGTAAAGGTGCATTCTGAATCAATTTGGAATCGTGCTTTTATAGAAGGCACTTTGACCTTCCTTGATGACAATACATGAACACAACCAGTTCAAATGGGTCCAGACCTCCGATGAGGCATTTTTCGAGTGAAGAGATAATGAATTTCTGCCTCCATCGCTTTTTGTTTGATCTAAACTTCAAGGTATTTCATACATATCCTTCTTCATTTTATCAACTGAAGCAGAGACAGATAGTCATATAATCGTAGTGCTGTTATGAATATTCTAGATTTTTTGTGTTTTAGTTAAATTTTCTTTTTGCAATTGGCGAGGCTGCTTGCAGGGTATTTTCACCTTAGCAGGCATATGCACTTGCTTGAGATCGTGGAGAAAGGAAAAATGCAAATGATGCCTGGAGGACGAAGAATTCTCTATGCATATCCTTAAAGCTTGCCAATCGGTAGATAGGGTTAAAGGTGCAGTTTAGGAGTCGTGTTATACTGGGTCTGGAGGTAATATGTAAGATTCAGCCCTGAAAGTTGTGTGCTTTCTTTAGGGAGCATGGAAGTCCGAAACCAAAGGTTAAGTGCTAGGGACTTCCCACTTGTATTATATAGTTCATTAATTCAGTCACAGTCTATTTAGCGTAACTGACAGTGTTAATTTTCGGTAATGGTCAAATAACATAATATGTGATTGTTCTTATCGATAGTAATGACGGCCTTATTTTGAACCTTGTTTTAACTAAATTCAAATAATATGTTTTCTTAGCGAGTGTGTGTGATCTGGTTGAATTATAAAGCCTAATTTCTAAACTAAATTTCTTGGAACCATTAATTATTTAGTTTGGAGATGTAATAATTATTGTAGCCGTCATGTTATCTGTAGTAACGGTACCCGCCAAACCCCTTAAAAATAAGAATATCTACTATCTACTGATTGATTAATTAATACACGAGGTAAAATCCGATTTAAAATTCACGGCTCATGTATATTTATTCGTTATAGCTCAACAACATTCTCCATGAATGTCTGTCGATAATAGCTCGCTTAATATGTGAATTGTTACACTCAGATTTATATTGTAATGCCTTCTGACATTTAATAGCTGGAACACTAAACTTATCACATGCGATCATTTAGTTCCCTTGAACTCTATTATGCTTACATAAATGTTTCTTTGTCGTATTTAAATGTATCTCGATAATGACCTACTTTTACTTACTTATACACTTTAGAGACGAGGCTACTATACTTTAACTTTTGATATTGCGACGAGTTTTGAAGTTTATGTCAAAATATGATTAGTCTATGAAAATTTTTGAGATATTCTATGCAGAAATTATATCCAAAAAGAGCATGTTCATCGCCAATACTGAAATATTTTTATGCTATCCGATATACATATATTATGTGACAATCTATGGTCGTGCGATAATTTTGTCCAGGAGTTTATTTACTCAAAAGCATAAGCTTGACCTAGGTAGAAGAAAAACATCGTTAAAATTCGTCATGTCCCTTATTATTCCTTTCATTGTACTCAACACAAGTTGGCTAGTTTACCGCCTGGTAAATGTTCCTCTTAGCAAAAAAGGGTTCATATTAGACACATAGCAAAATGTTATAGTTCTGACAGAATCTGAATAGACAAATTAATAAATGAACACAGATTTGGAAGAAGTATTATTCGTAGTTTAATTTTTCTCAGACTATAGAAGACAGAAACATCAGATGCGGGATACAAACGAAGCTTCGGAAAGGCTTTTAAACATAGGTCGAAAATTGGTATTTTAGACATTACACAGTCTTTGGACGGTATTAGGCAGATTCAAATTCAAAAAATAAGGTTACATCCTCAGTTGGAATAATTCCAGTCATATTAGCGAGCACATATCTCATATCGCAAATATGTTTTTGATAGTTGGCACGGAACGAGATTCTAAAATTACTAAAGCATATAGATGCGTCTGAAAGTATGGAGATAGTTAAATGTTAGAATAGGCTAACTAAGAAACGAAGTGCTTCTTAGGTCCGTGCTCACGTCTTTCAGGGAACTGAATGAAATTGAGCCGTCAGGCGTGAGGCTCGGCTATGTCGTTTTTAGATACTTAACAGTCTTCTCGAAAACAGCGAACAGTGGACTTTCGAATTCCGCACAGTTGAGGGCAGCCAACGATCCGATTTTGATACACGATAACTGTCGAAAAAGTTAATTAATTTTGATCACATTTTCTGAACGCATTCCTCTTGGCGATCTTCCGAATCCTATTGAAATTGGCGATAACCGAAAAATGGTAGTCTCTTTTTGGGCGTGTGTATTTTGAGTGGTTCTAGCGCCAAAAAAGTTTCGAGGGCCAAAAAAACCAAGACGACAGGTCGATAGGTAGGATATTTCTAAGAGAAAAACTCTAGATACATTTCTGTTTCGAATATGCCGGGAAAATGGACTTTTGATTGAAAATATAAAAACGTCAATTTGTAGGGCAAAAAAATTGTTTTTCTTAAAAAAATTTTTTTTCATAGAAAATCTGATTGCTTGACGAGATTCTACGACGATCTGGACCAACTATACGTTCGCACATTAAATATAGATGCTACAAGCTCCGAGTATAACATACCGAAAAATTGCAGCGATCCGATTGAAAGTGCACAATTTGTAATTTAAGAGAAATGCCACTGTCTACTGTGTATGCTGATATTCGCTTTTAACACAAATATTTCAATTGGGCCGTACTTTAGATACATACGAGAAGTACCGGTATAGATGCCCGGCTCCGGCGGTTTTTTTTTTTATTTTCATTTACTTTTTAATATTGCTTAGTTGTAGTTTTCACTTCTGTCCTGTGCCTAGCCTTAAACACACACTGTAATTTTTTTCTTCAGTAATTTCTGAGGTGTTAGTGCTTCAAAACCCTTTGTTAGTCAGTGCTTCTAGCCCTCAAAGTTGCTTTTATCTCTTTGAATTTTCTGACAAAGTGCTTCGTTAGTGCTTCAAAATTGTGGTTGGTAATTTTTGTGTTTTCGAAATATTTAATCTTTTTTATCTTTGTAAACTGTTTAGGATTGAGTCAGTACATTTTTGTGCTTTAAACATTTTGTAGTTTCTATAATTTTTCAGATATTTAAGTTTAGATTCAAAATTATTGAGGATCCAGTCAATATTAATGCCAGTTTCTACTGCTTCGTTCGTGCTGTTTAGTGCCTACTGTTTTTTCAATTTTCGAAATATTTCATTTAGTTTTTTAATTTCAAGATCAGCCCATAAACTGTTTAGGATCGACACAAATTTTATTTTTTTAACTGCTTCGTTAGTGCTTTTTAGTAGTTTAGAAAGCTTCGTTGGTGTTTTCAGGGTTTTTGACACATTCAACTCCTTAGTTGTATGCCTAGTCCGAGAAGAATAAATTTTACTTTATTTGTACCATTGAGTGCCTCAGCCAGTTAGGCTGCCCATCAAATTAAATATGTAATATGTATCTTAAAACATCAATGAGATAACCATGAAATAATTTGCCATAAAAAACATTAAAAATTGCATTAAATTTGACTTGGCCCTAAGCTTGAATATCTCAAAAACCAAGGACTTACTAACATTTTTCTGGAGTTAGATATGTTTTACAAAAACCAAAAAACACTTAAACGCCTAAAGTTTTCAAAAAAGTCAATGTTTAAGTTTCACGGACCTGAGCTTCTTCCATATAGGGAACACTGAACACGCAAAGGTAAGGAATTCCGTAAGTAGATGGTATGGAGGTCTCATCGTCCTCCATGTACCATCTACACTCCCCCTCCTCTGCAATTCGTAGCAGAGTCAAATGCCGTCTAAGCCTCGGTCTAAGCCTACAGTACCCTGTGAAGGATCCTACCAGTGTCCTGCACTCCTTCTTTGACAGGCTCATCAACACGCTGGTGAGATTCTTCGCAGGCCCATGTATCATGACCCTCGTCTGTCTCGTTCTCGGAGCCGTCCGCCATACCTTTTCGGCCGGACCCTACATCCAGACCTCCAAACCTCTTTCGCGAATACTCTGGGCAATCACCACATAGGGATCAGGTCCTAAGTATCTATATGCGAAGCCTTCTCTGGCTAGGGCGTCCGCGTCCTCGTTTCCCGTTACACAAGTGTCCTCGTACCCAGACCAGCGTAATCTTTTTGTGCTTTATAAGTCCAATTAGCCAGAAAATCTTCTGCCACCGACATTGAGTCTTAACGACTCCCAGGCTTTCGTCATGAATGCCAAACATTTTCGCTTGGAAAACCGTAGTGTGCTCGCCCAGTGAGGTGGATGGTTGTCGCCCCAGGGCTTCACACCAGCTCCAGACAGTATTAGTTTAGGTTAGTTTGGGTTATTTGGCCATTCTCGGCTCATCTGTAAAATATACTAGTCTATGCCAGGATCCCATCCTTCCCTCCATCTAATCCTCCTTGGTAGGGAAGAGGAAGTTAAGCCCCTCGTGGGAAAAATTGTCTGTTGTAATTTATAGTTACTTATAATAAAGGCATATTCACGGCTCTGACGGTTTCACCACTTTTTGCTAAACCTCTTAAGTCATTATGAGGTTTTCGTTGTTAATGTAATATAATTATCTGATGGTATTAATGTTAATATATCTCTTAGCATTGTGCGATTCACCAATCAATAATATAATTTTTGTAGATATTTTTCGAGAAGTTATTGCTGCCCTAATTTAAACGATTATATTTTAGTACATTGGAATGTGTTTGTTCTAGTTTATATAGGTTAATGTTGCAAGATGATATGTTACACACTCTCTTTTGGAGTTTTTTTTTTAATAATATTGTACATAATCGAATTATCATATACCTGTATATCTATTTTGTGTGTTTATTTAAATGCAACATTGTCATATCTATTACTAACAAGGTATTAGAGTCTTAAAACCCCCGTAAAATATATATAAAGGCAAAACCAATTACCTTGGTCATTAAAGGTAGATCGAATTAATTTTCATATTGATAGTTAATTGTTTATTTAAGGAAATTATATACCCACTAAAAAGATAAGTGATTTAAATGCAAACTTTTATGATTGCACCTCTAGGTTACGTAACTAACTTTAAATTTAGTTACATAGTAACATCATTTTAACTGCCAACTGAAACGTTGTGTTTATTTATAAGACGTATAATTTTCAGCGGCTTAGTATTGACTCGAGCATATCTTAATTACTTTAAGATAAATTGAAATCCTATTGCCTCACGCGAGATAAAATAATTAGTCGATTTTTTATCTTCAACCATTAATCTTTCTTGCTATATTTAGAAAAATATATATTTATAATCTAAACGGTCTTTTTAATACGCCATTTATACCCGAAATATTACCTAAATACCCGTTCGCCTACAAAATAATGATAAAACACAAACTTGTTTGAATACGACTAGCAATAATTATTTATGTCTCAATAATATGTTAATTTTTGTTTACAGTCCGAAACAGCCAGTTTTAATTAGGCAAGTTGTTAACTAATTATGTTACTGTTCAAATTCCAAGCTCGACTAGAGTTCACATATTTTGTCTTTTTTTTTTTCAGATAGATGATTTAAAATATCAATATTGCAAATGTTATCGTAGCTTCTACGAGAGTAGAATGTTTTCAAATACGTACTATGAGTTGAATACATTAAAATATAATTTTTGAATGCTTGCCGACTTTTTTTCCTAATCCCTTTTTTCAAATACTAAGTAGTGTGATTTCATATGAATTGCAAAATTTGTGAACTTGTCTTTTGGAATTTATGCAGGTATTTGCATGTAATTTTTATTGTCTGCGCGTACTTAAGGTTGGCTATGTGCAAGATCCGTTAAGTAACATGTGATGTCAGTAGCAGTTTTATGCATTACCAAATACGATAAGGGATCAATTTGTATTGTTGTGGCGCCGAAGTAGTCGCGAAGGTCGAAAAAAACTCAGAGAACAGTTTGACAGGAAATTTCCAGGAGAACAACTCTTAATATGCTTCACTGTTTCGAAAATGTCGGGAAAATAGACTTTTCATGGTAAGTGTAAAAGCTTCGAATTCTAGATCAAGTTTCCTCGGAAAGTAATTTTTTAGAAAAGACGATTACTTAACGAGAATCTATGCCAGAGGCTGTATTAAAGGTCACTTTGGAAGTGATTATGCTTTTATATAGGGTGAGCTAGTTGAATTTAAACTTTTCGCCACTCCCAGTTTTTACACGACATCGACACCCCTTAATATCTTATTGCTGGAGAACCGAATATTTTGGAGCAACCAACTTTCGTACCTAAAGAGAGATATTTATTTATAATACAAGCTTAATAGGCAACCATTAATAGGGCAGGTCTACAATTCACACATTAAGCTGAAATTGCAATGGAGAAATAAAAAAATAAATAATAACAACCAAATCACATAGACATCAAATGGCAAAACTAAACTAGTCAAGGTTGTCTGAACAGGTGCGAACAAACCCAGTATAACAGCAATACATCTACAAGATAGTGGGTGTTGACTATACAACAACACCTCTACAAAAAGGACAAATTGCTCATAAAATTTTAGCTCGTGAACTCAATGATGTGGGCCTATGCGGTTTGGAGCAAATATGTAGGAGAGTGGCTTGCGGGTGGAAGAGTAATCGTGAACGGGACGCAATTAGTTGCAACGTTGCCAGACTACTACTATAGCAGGAAATATTAGGATGCCCGTATATAAGGAATGTAATTCTTACAGTAACATATTCATGCAAATAGAGCTCATCTCTGCTATCTTCTAAATCAGCAGGCAGGTATCCCATTTCGAAATCACGTTGAGCTACAAAATGTACATACAATTTCTCCAATATTGTAAAACACATATTTCCATAAGATATTCTTTCCTTTTTTTATAATGTGGTTTTTTCTAATTTATTTATTTAATTATCTAATACTCCTACCTTGTTCGTGCACTTTCCTAAAATAATACTTTCCTTATAGAGCCGGCAACAGCGCGTCTTCTGAGACGATGTTACAGAAACAAGAAGCAAAACAAACGATTAGTTTCCGAATTTTCCGTTAAGAGTAGCGGTAATTTGTGTTATTTCCTTGCATTTTTCTGAAATCCGTACTATTCATGTGCTTTTAAATGCCTGAAGCCGAGCCTGAAACTTATCGCTAATATTTCGTTGTATATTTGGGTAAATAATTTACATCCTTAGGCATATTTTTAAATATGTAAAACCATATATTTTGGACTGAAAGACCTGTTGCATTTGTACCGCTCGGCCGGTTTGTTTAAAAGTTTTTATTCGTGTTTAATTGTATTGTTTTCCTCTCGATTTCGGCTAGTTTTGTAGTTTCTGATACTTATTAAAATTCTGGCTCGAAAGGGTTGTATTCCTGACTGAACAATTAGCATTGTTGACAACTGCGAAGGAAAGATATAGGTATTCAAGTAGTAGGTGCAATAATATTTTAATGAACTTGATATCAATTATGTTTTCTTAGGGAAATATGAAACAGACCCTCTTGAAGTTAGATTTGGTAAATACAGACAAATTGCATGTGGTCATTATCATATTTCTATGCTACAGTTATATAATACAGAGAAGAGGCTTATAATTCAATCTATATTAGCACTTCGATCTCGCAGTTTTGGTCCTATTAATGAAGTTCTATGAGCTACCTGATTATAACCCAGATGAAAATTGCGCTCAACAAGGCATTTCTCAATTTAAAACTTTATTGTCTCAAATTCTAATAAATTATGATCACTTTCAGGATATCAACGATGTATTGTCGTTAATTACATATTTAAATGGTTATTGTTGCCATATCACGTTAAAAAAGCTAAAATGTGACAGCTGTAAACAGAATTTTTTTATTATTAGTTCTTTTAAAACAATTAGTATAAAATAGAGTTAAGTAGATATTAAGTTTAGCTTTAATTATCTCCTGATGATGCTAACATGGTAGGAAAACCCGCGTTGAGTATAAAAATTCTGCCTCATTATTGTGGATAAAACTCGACAACCATAAATCGATAAATTGGGAAATATATTAATTATTAGACCATTAAATCAAAAAATCAGCTCATTGTCAAAACAGCCACAATCCTATAGGTTGTCTAGATATAGAGCGGGCGCACGAACACTAGCTAAAAAAGAATTAATTTAAAATATAATTTGAATTAGAGACTACTCAAATAGATCTAGATAATTATTTACACTTTAAGATAGTGACACAATGCTACAATTAATTCTAGAGTGAAAGGTATATGGTAAACGAGCTTTTGGTAGAATAAAAATGACTTCAGAACCTTTTCCAAAAAGAGCATATGACTTACCTATATGGATTTTTATTAGCTTAAACTGGCCTCTAAAAAAGCTAGTTCGTATTTTTCGATAACTTTGCATCTATTTTCTAAACTATTAAAATTTACAAAAATCATTATGGCTGAAAAAAATGCGACCATGTAGTAATTTCACACCATCTCGAAATTTTACTAATTTAGTGAAGCCCTCAATCCCAAAACAACATGCATTTTACTTTATTTCCTCTTCTACTACTTAATACAGAGTACTTTACACAACTAAAACGGATCAGCTATACACTAGCAAAAAAATAAAAAAACACAAAATAAGCAAAAAAAGACAGTGAGTTATTTGAAGATGATTCTACTCTAAAATTAACTAATTAATATTAAGTTATGGGCATAGATAAGAAATAATTTAATCCATTTCAATTTCTGCTGTAGTGTATGACTGAGAGAGTTGAATCATAACTAGAAAATTCTCATTAATCATTCCATGAATCAGATGACTTTCCGTAAGATGATAACAATTCGCCTGTTTATTTAGCTTCTTAACTTTTTCAGAATCATCAGCATGATAACAGTCTAGATATTGGAGTCATTGGCTCCGATACTCTCGTTACTTGAGTCGACTGTTATTTTATGCACAACTTTATGACAAAATATCTGAAATACACTTGCTATTGCAACTGCCATACTCATTAATATGCACAATACTGATTTTCCATTATTTTATTAATGAATTCATATCAATATATAATAATAACAAGTTTATTGTTCGAAATGTATTACACAGTAGCTGAATTCATTATTGTTGTATGTGGCACGTCATGTTTCTGTGTTAGGGACAAATTGCCAACTGTTTTTATTGCATTATTTACGATAAAGTCCTGTGAGTTGTTTGCCGTAATTAGAGGTGCTTGTGGAAATATAGATTCACTTCAACTAAGTAGACAATGGAAACGTTATATAGATTTCTCGGGTCTTAAATACTTTTTACAATTTGCTATCACGATTTGACTTTAGTTCTCAAGGCGGATCTTATAGGATGTACAGGGTGGCTCGGATTCGTGTCTATGTATGGGGAACTCGAAAGTTAGGGCAAAATTGCGCAATTAGGTGCCTAACAATATGCCGTTTAGAAAGTTTTAAAATTCCCAGTATTTCCGGAGGTATCCGGAAAAAACCGAAATTTTGAAAATTAGTTTTATTTTTTTCCTGGGCATATTTAAAAACGGATTTCAAATTGAATTGCACTTTTGCATTGCCACTTTTTCCACTCTATCTAATGATGGTATCCAGTTTGAAATCCGACGTTTCGTCTTCAAGGGGTCATCATCAACTTTCTTTTTTTAAATACGAACTTTAATTTTTTTTATCGTTTTTCAGATGGTATTGGCGTTATTAATATGAACATGTGTTTATTTTTTTTTTAATTTTTTTTTATTTTTATTATTGCTTTTTTAATTATATATTTTGATTTGGCGTAATTTTAAATAATTTAAGGTAGGTACTTTTGAAATTTTTATATTATATAAAAATATTTTATTTTCTTTTTTGTATTAAGTGGAAAATTGGAGCGTATTAAAAATAAAAAATAGTAAAATTATTTCTTACGAGAATATGACCATGAACTATTACCCAAATAAGCTGCTTACTGCAAAGATAAACTACTTTCAACTTTAAACCAATTAAAAAAATATTTAATAGAGAACATCAACAATTTATAATCATACTACGTGATACTATAGGCACTTTGATGGAAAAACACCTATTGGAATTTATGCTTATAAATCCAATGCACCAAGCAACTTGTTTGAGTCATAGTTCATGGCTATATTCTCGTAAAAAATAATTTTACTATTTTTAATTTTCAATACGGGCTACAAGTTTCCACTTAATACAAAAAACAACTAAAATATTTTTATAGAATGCGAAAATTTCAAAAGTACCTAAATTATTTAAAATCACACCAAAGCAAATTATATAAAATAAAAATAATAAAAAAATAATAAAAATTAAAAAAAAAATATAAAATAAAAACACATACTCACATTAATAACGCCAATACCATCTGAAAAACGAAAAAAAAAATTAAAGTTCGTATTTAAAAAATGACAGTTGATGATGATCCCTTGAAGGCAAAACGTCGGATTTCAAACTGGATATCATCATTGGATAGAGCGGAAAAAGTGGCAATGCAAAAGTGCAATTAGATTTGAAATCCGTTTCTAAATAAGCCCAGGAAAAAAACTAAGCTTTTTTTCAAAATTTCGTTTTTTTTCGGATATCTCCGTAAATACTCGGAATTTTAAAACTTTCTAAACGGCATACTGTTAGGCACGTAAATGCGCAATTTTGCCTTAATTTGACCCACACTGAAGATATACAGTTTTCTAGTTCCCCATACATAGACACGAATTCGAGCCACCCTGTACAATACGAAAGGAGTCTATAATACCCATTCTGAATCGTCTAAAAATGCGTTAAAAATGGTATTGGAGGTGAGCATAACAAAATACGTCTTTTCCTTTTTTTAGGTAGGTGAAAGGATTATGTTTGACATCATATTTGACATTGTGCGGAAACTTTTATTAGTACTAATTACTATGTCTCTCCCTACAAGTATAGAGATAGCTTGCAAGATGCACATAAGTTATGGGTTGAGCAGCATGAAAATATAATTCATGTTCAGGCAGGATATTCTTGAGAAAGGAACGGTAATGTGTTTAAATAACCATCGCGATAGATGTCACATTCCTATTTATGACGAATTGAATAACAGAATCTTAAACTTGATATACGGCTTACTTCATCACAGTTTCCGATGGAGCCGTTCGCTGTCTTTTTGAGCGCGTATACGCCGTTACTTTTTATTTTATTTCTTTTTAAGTAACACCAAGCGTAGACTGGAAGAAATTCTCACGGCCATCAACTAGTTCGGCCAGCATTTGAGCTATAAAAAGTTAAACGAGCATTTAGGAGTCATACTGAAGTCTAAATTGACGTGGAAGGAGCAAGTAAGCAGTCGCATTAAGAAGGCAAGTAATTCTATATGGTCTTATAAAAGAGACTTTGGATGCACGTGGGGTCTGCAGCCAAGGATCCTCCATTGAATTTGAACTGGTGTAATATGTCATTATCACTTTTGGGGCCACCGGTCCGGCAGCGGCTATATCTAGGGCTCAGTAAGACAGAAATCAAAGGCTAGCATGCGTGGGAGTTACAGGTACTATGAGGACGGATCTCGGCATAGCTCTTTAGGCACTAGCTGGTTTGTCTCCCCTCCACCTATTCCCGGAACATGAAGCCTTGAGGTCTGCATACGGACAGACATAAGGGGCAATGATGACCTGAGGGGACACATTTGAATTTGGAGGAGGGCGACTGATGTCCGTAACTCTTAACGGAGATGTACAACATACTGCCCATCATCCGATCAAGTCGACTCCTCAGATTCCACATAACGGATAAGGATGCGTGGTGCGGGAGGGGGCGCATCGCAGCCCATGTCCGTTTAATGGGTTTATATGGTACACGGATAGCTTCAAAACCGATAGTAGTACTGGATTGAGGGTGTGCGGAGAAAGCGTAGGGACGAGATTTGCCCTTGGGACTTAAGCAACCGTGTTTCATACCGAAATGTATACGAACTTCTAATGCGCCCAGTATGAAAACCTGTTAAAAGCTGTCGAAAGGAATGACAATATATTTTCTCGGACAACAGAGCTACTCTGTCAGCTCTTAAATCTGATAGTGTTAACTCTGCAGGTCTCTGAGTATAGGGACATCTTAGGGGCGTCGGAGTATAGGGACATCTTAGGGGCTTTGGCCGGGCCGGTCAGTCTTGCTTGGGTTCCGGGACAGTGGAATATCCCGGAAAACGGAGAAGCTGATTGTTCCGCAATGAGTCCTGAGCCGGCTATAAGCATATCCTAGCGTATAGCCGTCACCATCCTGAGGAAGCCAATAGATATGCCGGTCAAAGCTCTATAGCGGATTACTCCACTGATTATGGAGGCTGGGCTGCTATTGTATGTAAGATAAGGGCCTTCCTGTGGCTGACATTAGCCTTATGACAGTTCTTCTTACAAGGCATTGGCGCTTCAACGGTCATTTTCCTCAGCTTTACATCAGAGAAGATCCGGAATGCAGGCGGTGCTTAGAAAACGAGGATTTGTCCCTTGCTGATCCTGCCGACTATCCACCGGACCGAATTTCGGAGGCTGCGCGCTGAACCCCAAAGATATAAGGCTGATCCCGGCGAGGAAGCTGTGTACCTTCGCTAGGGACGTCGGGCTACTAGGCTGAGTTGGTACAATGGGTCCAGACTTGTGGCCTACGGTCGTGCAAGGGATCTCTCCCTTTTGTATTTTAAAAATGTATTCATTCAAGTAACTACACTAATAATATTAATAAATATTAAGTTTCTAATATTTTTTATCAAATTCGTTTTACATATCTCCCAAATTAAAATGTGAAGGTGTGTGCTTTTATATTAGAAATCATTAACACCGGCGGCGTAAGTTGTAACTGTTGTAAATGAGTAACCTCATTTCTGTGTTACATGATTTGGTCATTTAGAAACAGCTTAAACAACTCAGCATAAACAAATTATTATTTTTGTTTTCGGTAATTAGTATTAATTTGTATGTCTAATTAAGGGAGCATTGACATCTTTACCAAAGGTTGATTCATTAATTTTAACAACAGTTCGAATGCCAACACGTTTCGGATAACGACTTTTAATAAAACTACGATCGTCCGAGGTGATTACGAAATAACTGAATAAATTTAAGTTTTACTCGTTTTCACTTTTATTATCCTTAGCTCTAATTCTAGAATATTAGTGCAATTATTCATATATAAGGTTTACCGTTTTCGCGTGCTTAGTTTTTTGTGCAGTTGTCCTGGCAATCACAATTAGGCTCAGGAAAATTGAAGAACCCAGACAAATCTGCAAGACGCCCAAATATAAATTAAGAAGAATATTGAAGAGGTAAATTAGCTAATTGAGAATTGTAAGAAAACAAAGCACCTTGAAAAAAAGAATGACATTTTCACACTTACATTTTGTAATGCCCATTTAGATTTATACACCCTAGAACAGAATTTTATTTCATCAATATTGGAGCACATAACATGAGAGCTGGCAAATGTTGTATTATTGGTTGTAAATACGAAAAAACAAAGTGCGTTTAAGATCACATGACACTTTAAATAGATTTAACAGTGCAGGATTAATATTATGAAATGCAAGTATTTTTTGTGTTCAACATTTTGAAATTACTTGTCATAACTTCGATGTTTAAAGTCAAATTTTACTTATAATATCCAAACTTTTAGATCCTAACTAATTTTTCTAGCTTTAAACCGTTTTCAATGAAATTTCAGACAATCAAATGTATAAATCTATAAATTTTAACTTAAACGTTATGTCAACATACTGAAAGACTTATTCCTCGCTCTAACTAAACTGCTGGCCATTTGCTTTCGAGCAACAAAAATTTCGCCTAAATTTAAAACTAAATATGTTCTTAACCAGAAATGATATCGATCTCTGGTTTTTAATGTTTAATAGATTTGTCCCTTAAGAGAAAATTTCCAATGTTGGATTTTTTTTAATCTATCAAAATATTTTATATACAGGGTGTCAAAGAAGGCGATGCTTTTTGCTCCAATTTCAATAGCATGTACCTTTCATAATAATTTTTTAAAATTTTGTCACTGTACATCAATTGAATCACTGGTCCATAGCAAAGAAAGTAATCTGTCAAATTTTTGATATCTGCTATATTTTAAGAGATACAGATTTTTTTGTAAAATCTTGTTTTTTTCAACTTTTTAGTAGTTAGACCACACTCTGCGTTGTATCGTGCAAACTTTGTAAGTGGTTATTATACCTTACGAAAAGCTTTTTTATGTTCAGTAAAAAAATTGTATTGTAATTGTTGTGATGTGCAGTGGCGTACTTATAATCACTATATGTCTATGGTTTATGAGTATCTCACAATTTTTCACGATTGTTTTGTAATGGAAAGTACTCGCTCGCAAAAACAAACACATCAAACCAGTGATATTTAATTTTAAGGGTTTTCAAAACAAGTTTAAGTTTAGGAATAGTGCTGTATTAGAAATAAATAAATAAAATTTTTCCAAGAATTAAATTAAAAAATTATAATTTTTTTAAAATTTTTTTAGATACACTGTAAAATATACATGTAGATACAGTGCAATATTAAAAAATTAAAAATAAAGATAAAACTTGCTTAATCTTGAGGCGAGTACTTTCCAATACAAAACAATCGGGAAAAATTGTGAGATGCTAATAAACCATAGTATAAGTGATTATAAGTACGCCACTGCACATCACAACATTTAGGTACAATTTTTTTACTGAACATAAAAACTTTTCGTAAGGTATAATGATAATCAGTTATAAAATTTGCACGATATAACGCACAGTGGGGTCTAGCTACCAAAAAGTTGAAAAAATCAAGGTTTTACAAAAAAATCAATATCTCTTAAAATATAGCAGATATCAAAAATTTGACAAACTACTTTCTTTGCTATGAACCAGTGGTTCAATTGACATACAAAGACAAAATTTAAAAAAATTATTGTGAAAGTTACATGCTATTGAGTTTGGAGCAAAAATCACAGTCTTCTTTCACACCCTGTATATAATATCTTTTGAAAGTTTAATAAAAATCCAACACTGGAAAGTTTTTCCTAAGGGATAAGTCTATTAATCATTAAAAATCGTAGGTCGATATCATGTCTGGTTAAGAAAATATTTAGTTTTAAATTTAGGCGAAATTTTCCTTGCTCGAAAGCAAATGGCCAGCAGTTTATTTAAACTCGTGAAATTTACCGAAATATAAAAAAATGCGATTTTCTGCATGTTTCAGTTTAAACTCGATTTTCTCGTATCTCCCAATCTCGTACGGTGAATTAATAATAAATACAGCAGAGATCACAAAGTTTAGGAATCTGAAATTGATTTCTTGAAGCTAAATATGCGTTGGCTAGCATGTAAGCTTAGAGTAGATTCTTCAGACTAAAAATCTGAAAATCACCAATTCGTCATTTTCAATCAGAATTTTTTGGTTTGATCTGGCAGTGGCTTGTGAAAGACACAAGCGCTCGCGGCGCCCCTGTCACTGGCGCCCGGGGCTGGTGCCCTTGTTGCTCCCGCTTAGTTACGCCACTGGTTCTGGTCAATCCTTCTTTAAAGTTTAGTTGCTCCAAATTATTATTTTTTCTAGTAATAAAATATTAAGTGGTGACGTATCCTGTTAAAACCCGAAAAGTCGTAAAATTTGAATACAGCTAGCTCACAGTGTATAAAAGGCAAGATCATTTCCATAGTGTCTACTTTGGCGCAGATTCTCGTCAAATAATCGACTCTCCCAAATTACTTTTCGAGAAAAACAAATAAAAACCTTAATTTTTTTTTACCTAAAAATCGATGTTCTTACATTTTTCCTGAAAAGTAAATTTTTTCAAAAATTTCGAAACAGAGAAGCATTTAGATAGTTTTTCTCCTAGAAAGCCCCTCAGTTTTTTCAATCCTTGCCACTTTTTTAGCCCTAAAGCCACCCAATATGGCCCCTTCTCGTATTTGGTCATGCATAAAAATGGTATCGGGTTCACCGATTACTGACACCGGATGTAACAGATCTTGATATAGCTAATATATTATAACTTTCACTACAGGTGACCGGTAGGCATGTACCGTAAAAGGGGGCGAATCGGAACTAAAGGGTAAATAGGAACGAAAGTAGGGAACATTTATTATGATTTTTTTGGGTTTTGTCTACAAAATCGAACCATCTGCGAAAATAGCCAGAAATGTGTGTTGTTTCAATTGGCAACATTGCAAACTTAGTCAACTGCCACTCTATTAATTGTCAGCTGTCAGCTGTCAAAAGTCAGCTGTTAGAAACACGGTATTTTGTTAGCGAAAAATCTTTAATGGGTTAACATGGAAAATGTAAGTGAAAACACTTGACATGGTAGTCAAATTGAGCCTATTTGATAATATGATTTTGATTTAAGAAAAAATAATTGTTATTTTGGCAACTTTTTTATAAAAAAGTGCATATTTTAGGAAAACAGGGGCGAATAGGAGCACACCACTATGAGGACATATAAAAGCCACAGTCGCAAACAATATAAGAAACACAGCAAGGAAAAAATAGCTCAAGCTGTGGAAGCTGTAAAACATCATAATTTGTTATACAAAGAGGCATCCAGGAGGTATAATATACCAACCACAGGTATCTTTAGACATTTCAAAAGTCATATAAACTGTCAAGGTGGTCAGACTGTACCCAGAGAGGAAGAGCAATGCGCTTTGATTGAAAAAGTAATCACTTGTTCGGGTTGGGGTTACCCAAGAGACCCATATTATGATTCGAAGCTGACTATTAAAAATTATTTAGACAAACTAGGAAGAGCAGAACGGTGCTTCAAAAACAACCTGCCCGGTCCAGACTTCATTTACAGCTTTTTAAAGAGAAACAAAACATACATTTTCCTACGGTTCTGTGAAAATATAAAAAAATATTTTAACAACCTGGAAGAATGTCTGCGAGATGACCCAGCTAGCAATATTACTAACTATGATGAGACAAATGTAGCTGATGACGTTGGCAAGTTTTAAAATCCAAAAATAAAGAAACCGATTTCGCAAAAAATATTTTTTCAGGAAAAAGAAAAGTCCTTACACGCAAGTGATGTAAACACTTGGAAAGAGTGATCAAGATAACAAAAAGTTCTACGTCTATAATGTCTGCTGCCTCTGGCGATGGCAAATTACTGCCACTTTATGTGGTTTATAAAGCGTAACACATTTATTCTTCCTGGGGGATGGTTCGATATGGACACTGTTGAAGATTGGGTGCACATAGTTACCGTTCCATATGTAAACAAACTCGAGGGGCGTAAAATTTTAATTAGTGACAATTTAGCGTCTTACCTTTCTATAGGCCTTGTGAAATCTTTAAAAGAATAGAGCATAGAAAAGATTTTCTCCCAGCGAATTTAACGCATTTCACCCAACCACTGAATTTAGCATTCTTTAGGCTTCTCAAGATTGCTTGGAGGAAGATTTTGCTGTACTGGATGAAAACTGATGTGTCAGTATTTTCTAACATTGTTAAAATATCTAGTGGATTCTATAACTCCAAATGCCTCCAAGAACATCCTTTAAACATAGAAGATGTCTTAAACTGTTTGCCCCCAGACCATACAATGGGAGGAGATTAAGCAGAAGCTGTCAATGACTTCTTCTTATAGATCTCTTGAAAGAAATTCGATACAGTAATACAGGAAAAGCGGCGAGACACCGAGCATCAAAATTAAATGTAGCTCCAGGAAAAAATGTGGCCTTCGACTCTGACTCAAGTAGCTCACAATCTGTGACTGACGACAAAGATGTGATACCCTCGTCTTCTAATATTGACGATGATGGCATCAGAGCATAAGTCTAGTGATGACGAAAACGAACTTTTACTCATAAGATTTTAAAAAAGTGATAATAATAATGGTGACAATAATAACAAAGGTGATACTAACATAGGAGATTTTGCATCAGTTAGGTTTTCAGTTGTAAAAATGTTCAGAGATCAAACCGAGAACTTATATTGGAAAAGTAACATCAGTGATTAGTGAAATTTTAGAGGCAACTTTTTTGCGGTAAAGCCAACTTCTAATGAATAAATAGGCGTTGGATATACTTGTTCGCATGTTGAAGATACAAGTATTTTTGGTTATAACGGAATGATAGATGGACCGAAAGAAGAGGCATCTAGAGTTTTCATGGCATCGATACCAATTATTACGAAAAGGCGGTTTATTTAAGTTAGTTAGTGTTATAGTGATTATATACACATTTTCCAGAATGATGTTTTTTATATAAAGAAAAAATAAGAATTTATCTTCTTGTATCGGACGTCTTTTTCTTAGAAAAAAAAAATACTTTTAGGATCAATAAAATAGTTTTTGTTTTTTTTTTCTGTTCCTATTGCCGCCCATATCATTTTGAATGGAAATGCAACGATAAATAAACAAGTGTTTCTATTGTCCCCAAGCCAGGGTGAATAGAAACAGAGAGGTTTTAAAAATATATATTTCTTTTTTTTTGTGAAAAACTCTATTTTATATACTCAATCTAGATGCCGCGACAAGACTATCTGTAACATTAAACATAAAAAAAAACGTTCCTTTGAACTTTGATCAAATTGGTTACAAAGTATTCCTATTCGCTTCCTGTTACGGTACTTGAAGTTTTCGACACAAAACAGCTGTCATTTTGAAAATATGAATTGGGCGTTTGCTTCAACAAGGCCCCTAATTTAAAAAAATATATATTTTAGTAACTTGATAGTTAGTTTACCCACTAAGTAGTGTTTACCTTTTTCCTTGATGTTACCGCTATTACCTGTTTTCAACTTTTTTATCCCTTGTTTGTTCAGCGTATCTCTTAAAATTTTATAATTAACCTTATTAGTCAGTTAAAAATTAAGGAAAGATATTATTCAAAGGTTTTACATAGTAATTTTCTTAAAATCTAAATATTTTATCATCTTCACATTTTAAAAGGAGTTTGCATTAGGTGCAATGAAATCTGAAAAATTGCAGGTAAATTATAGCACTCACAACCAATTTTATTGCGTCGCTGTTTGACATTAATCAGCTTATTTGTATTTACATTTCTAAAAAAGATTTGACTACTTACCCATTGCACATTACCTTCTTCTGAGATATACTGTATCAATTTTAAATTATTAATTTGCTTCCAAAAACCAAAAACACACAAGAGATAAATAAAGAAAATTCAAAATATCTTGAATTTTAAGCGACACGATGACGGATGATGCGACGAGTATTTTTTATTTATTTTTATGCTGGGAACTGTCATTTTAACCAAAAATAACATGCAACGTGCAGTAAAATCAGCGCGTGTTCTAATGTGACGCCATGCAAAAAAATTTACATGAGCTGTTTGCAAAGTTGAAAATACGCATGGTTACGGGCAAATTTTAATTGCATGGCATGAGCAATTTCGTAGTGTAAACATTCTTTTAGGTATGGATAGCGAGTTTTATGTGGGTCCTTACTTAATACGTCTAGTCAGTATAAAGTAACGATATTTTGACCTGCTTTAAAACCTAATTTCTCACGGTTATAAAATATTTCTTACCACCAATGTAGAATACCAAGCGGGTAATTTACGAAATGTTTAAAAATAAAAATCCTTGCCAATTATACGTTCTAATTTTTAGCGTTTAGTTGACAAAATGTAGCTATTACCCTCAAGGCAAAATCGTGTTTAAATTGCTGAAAACTATTTTGTAAACGCGTAAAACTGTAATAATTAAATACTAGTCACGAAGTAGTTAATCTTCGAATTAACATGATTTTCGTCACTGTAATAATATACAAAATAGTGGATAACCTTCAATCATTTAGAAGAAACGTACAATTTTTGCTATTATTGGTGAATATCAATTGCAACTCGATTTGAAAAATCATGTAAGTAATGTTTTTATGTTGGCTGCTGCTAGATATTTAGATTAGGCTGCCACTTGAGCTCGAATTATTTACGTGAAACTTTGCTTAAAGACCATATTATGTCCTGCTTCCACTGACTGCAGGAAATTACGACAAGATTGTCACGGCGATGCTCTAATATGGCAGCAAATGTAGCCAGATAGAGGTTAATAGTCAGAAGTTGAAGGTTGCAAGGCAAAAAGTCCAAGGCGTACTACTTGTGGCAATGTATTTAGATTAAACAAGAGTTTAATGTTGTCAAGTAATTTCTAGCCAAGTTTGACTACTTAAAAATCTAATATTTTCAGGACAATTTATTTCCTCGACCTTTTTTCGCTTAGTAGAAATTAAATTAACGCTCGATCAAAAGCAATTTATTGGAACAATCTAATACGCCTTTGGCAAATACCTCGAGTCCATCAACCATATATACGAGAACGACTTTCGATCCCCAACAATGCACCATTCTACCCCATGGCTGTCACGCTCTCTAAGATTAACAAGGGTCGCATATTTTTCATTCAATCGGAATTATAGCAATCTCGTCGGAAAACAAACGTTATTACTAAAGAACAAATTGCTACGTTGGTGTTATGCCTAGAAGGTGCCTTGTTATTTTGATATTATTATAGAGAAGCGAAAGTAACAGTGATGCCGAAGTAAAACAATGAAGTATTGATATTAAATTCAATCATTTAATTTAAACCAAAATATGCTAAAGAGGATAATCGGTAAATAAGCAATGGTAAAAAAAAATTTTATTTAGGTACTTTAATTGAGATTATATGTTCAGCTTATTTAAATATAATATGGTACATTCTGAATCGAAATTAAACTAAAATTCTGAAGTGGTCAAAAAAATAATAATTTAATACGAAATTAACAAGACAAACACATATTATTACCCGTTTTTTAAATTTATAATTTCAGGATACTCTATAGCTCTTTGAGCTCAGATAATCTAATTGGGTTAAATATGCCTCGGCCGACGTCTTTCAAATCGCGTATCGTTCCTTCACATAAGTCAAAATAAGACGTTGAAAGGCAAAGTGGTGCAAGTCTCATTAATGTCGTTTTAGAAAACAAAAGGATTGATGATGAAATTTGTAACGACATGCGGTACTTTAAGTTTATTATAGACTTAGGAAGATAAAGAGAAGAAAAATTTAAATTTTCTATCGAAAGTATATTTTTTAAACATTGAAAAGCATTCCGAATGTTTCCATATAGTTTTATTGTTGAACATTATTTAATCATCATGATCTTCACCGTCTGCAAATGGTCCCCAGTGTCTGCATCATCATCGGTAGTTATGTGATTTTTGAAGTCGCATGATGGACTGTGTAGCATTTTCAATTTCCGGCATAAACAAATGCTACAGCTTTGCTTAGTTTATATTTATTTTTATTTGCAAACATAATTTAGTTGTGAATGTTCCAATATATGTACAGTGTATAACGTACATTATTACCTTGTTTTTCCTTGGAAGTTATTGAATATATTTTCTATATTTATATGTATGTCTTAGTATGATATACTAGCTACTTATGGTATGATAATAACATCAGGTCCGATTGTTGTCACTTTCTGAGTAGTAGGTATTCGACTAGATTTCGGAAACATCTTTCAAAAGCTCTGGTTGTGCAGTTCAATTTTCTAGCTATTGTCTTCATACACTTTAATATTTGAGCTCTCTTTTAATCACTCAAAAAAATGCTCACAAGCTTTTTTTATCTAAAAGTTAATAAAAACTTAACAATTTGTTCGACACAAATGTAATATTGATTTTGTTTTTGTTTTAAACCAATTCCTTTCAATACCTACCTCAAACACTTTAGAGATCATAAGAGTCATCTAATGTATATTGTAATTCACTTGTCTAATGATGTTTGGATATATTATTTCCCTTTGTTTTCTTTACCTTTCGAGTAAATTTCGTGTTATCATTTCTTAAGTTTCAGGCACATATGATTTTAACAGTTAGACAGGTTCAATCGAATCGACGTTCCCAAGTAACGGTGTCCTAGAGATTTTTAATGCTTATTTACTTGTTGACAAATATGGTCTAGAGCAGAAGTTCGTTTAAACGACCTATGACGTCAGATGGTTTTTCATGCGCTCGGACTCGTTATTTCAACTAAGTTAAGTTGGCAACAATGTTTCGGAAGCCAAGGTGTCGGAATTCCGGATCGAGAGAGATCCGGTCTTTTTTTTTGACGCCGTAGACCTACTTGGCATAAAAGGGAGTGTCTTCATTAAAAGCTTCTTTGTAAAACAAAGTGAAGGTTTATTTCGTAAAGGACGTATTTATTACATCTTCAAACGTTTACCAATCACCAAATACATTAGTCTTTTCTCTAGAGTAGCGCGAGATAGAACCAAATTCTGCATCATTGGGGAGCTAGGAGTGTTCGCTCACCATAAACTCGTTATCTGTAGTTTAAATTTTATTGGCGTCACATTGAATCACCTTCATAAGAGATAAAGCAAAGTTCCAATTTCTGTGCAAGTATCGTACAAAACTATTGAGTTTTATCATATCCTGATGATGCTAACGTGGTTAGCGAAACGCACGTGGAATGCAAAAATTCTGTTTCGGTATTGCGGATAAAACTCTGTTGTAGTAAAAATTTATTGGAGGTTTCTTATCAACTGAGCTAACGTATTGCTAAACTGACATCACTCAATAATTGCTCATTCTTCTAGAAAACCGGGGTATAGTAAATAAGAGCAACAAATATTTTGAGGTAGCATTCCCTGATGCAAGAAAAATTGGTGGCAGAATTCACGAATTGCTAGTTAACGTGGCAAGAGAACTTATAACTAAAATTCGAAATAGTAAATTATTTAATCTTCAGTGGGATTGCCAAAACGCGGCACAACTAATTTGTTTGGCGAAATATGAATACTCAGGAAAAATCCTTGAAGGTTTTTTTTTGCTAAACGCTACAATAAGGAACTATGGAAGAAGACACCTTTACTTTTAATTGATAAGTTCCTACATCAGAGAAAAAGTTTCTTGGGAAAATTATGTCGGCATGAAATGGGCAGTGGAACATATGCAGCTTTTTTACATTCGCGTTCAAGTGGTAAAATTTGAACTACACTATTTGAAC
Source organism: Pissodes strobi (assembly GCA_016904865.1). Lineage (NCBI taxonomy): Eukaryota > Metazoa > Arthropoda > Insecta > Coleoptera > Curculionidae > Pissodes > Pissodes strobi. Next base: position 271,130 of record MU181962.1, read on the forward strand.
TTAAATATAAAGTGTTTCTGTTTCTAAATGACAATTAACCAGATAATGGTAAAATTATGTTAACCTTTTGGCTGTGTAAGATATTTTTAAATTAAACTCTTCAAGAGAAGAATTAAGTATATTTGTAACTAATGATATGATGAAAGCTTTCACAAAAAAAAAACGTTTCTCATGTTCACACATCAGAAAGATAAATTTGGATCTATCTAATCCATTTTAGTGTGCTTTCCTGAGAAATTTGTTATTTCACATACGCAAAAAACTAATTGAAATATGACCTGATTTTTACCTTCAAAGAGCTCCAAAACTTTTGTTTAAAAGAAAAATATTTTTTAGTTTTTTGTTTTGACTGTAGTAGTGTTTGTTTTCAATTAAATAAAAAAAAATGCCAATGCGGTCGCAATGGTTCTTTTTGGGGTCACGGAGAGTACAGAGAACATAAACTATAAGCTTAAAATTATTCACATGCTTAAATTACATCCATTCTTACAATATTACGAGGTGGCGAATCCCGATGTAGGAACCCGCGCAAGAATACAATAAACGTCAGCCAATTTACCTCCATAATAGGATATTGAAATCCAATAGTAGTTGAGCGAAGTCAGCACTCGGCGGCGGAGGAATTAATTTCAATGAAAAAACTTGTGTGGAGTGTGCACTGATGGATCACCAGCCATGCTTGGATCGAGGTCGGGCAGGTGTAATCCCTTTGCATCCCATGCAAAGGGATTGCACTGCATGATTCATTGATTTGCCTTTGCCACTAAAACTCCTCCAAAGCCTTTGCAAGAAGGGCGTAACTCTTTGATTGGAATTGTTAATTATACATATGCAAAGACATGGATTCTGATCACGAAGGTTTTTTTTGTTTGCACTGATGTTCGTTGGTTATCAAAAGAAAATGTTGTTGGCCGTGTTTTTGTATTGAAAAACGAACGAAAACTTTTCCTAAAAATCAAAAGAAAACACTTTAAGAATGGGACCTAGATCCAACAAGTAACTTTTTATATCAGCTAAACAAGCTAAATTTGAAATTTCATGGTACATTATCGACTTCAGACGTGATATTCAGGCATTCGTATGAAAGCTGCGAAACTGGCGCTATAGAGTAAATTTTATAAACCTTACCATGTTTGAACAGCTTTGCATCAAATTTGAAAAATCGGAGACGTTAGTTCTCCGAGCAGCATTAGTTGAAAACTCAATTCATGCATATGTGGATGTTGCCGACGTTCCCGATGAAGTGCCAGGTGAATTTTTGGAAGTTCGAAATAATTTCTCAGCGCCTGATATATTTTATGCATGGTTCGTATCCTAAAGTTTCCATGCTTTCTTTTCGAAGATTAGCATCATACTTGCTTCTACTTAGCTCTGTAAGAGTGGATTTTCAACTCCTCTGCAGATCGAGATAGAAGCCAGTTGGATAATCAAGATGACATAAGATTGGCTTTGACATAAACTTCGAAAAGAATTATAAAACTTATTATGCGAGCTTCATCACACTAAATATACTTATTAAAAAAGATCATAGCTTTTGTTAAGTCCTACAATATATTTGATTACTTCACCTTATTTTGTATGTTTAAATAAAAAAGCATTTGAAAAGTCTAAGGTAGTCGAATTATAATAATAGCATTGGCAAGATGGAAAAACATGTAATAAGCATTGGCAAATTTTGGGCGTAGTTTCCAAAATTGTGCACATCGCCTGCGGCGCTTTTAGAAACGGGCGCGCGGAGGGTAGCGAACATTTTTAAAAAATCTAAAAAGGGTTGCGCATAAAAGAAGGTTGGGAACCACTGATCTAGTATTTGCACTAGTAGTAAATAATCACGTACCAAAAACATCAAAAACCAAAAATAAAACCGTTGACTTTTTCCAGAAAAACTAAGTCATTTGATATGTTGGCAAAACTATATCTACTTTTCCGCTATTAGGAAAAATGCACTGGAGATCTCCTATTAATCGAGCTATCGTATTGCTCAACTAATAATCCAACACAATAATTGCTCAACAGTTAATTTTTCCATCAACCCAGGATTTAGTAATTAGAAAAAACAAATATTTTACATAGCTGATATAACAATTGGACGAGAATTTATGAATTGCCGGTGACTATTGGAGGAGAATTAATAACTAGAATTCGAGAAACCAAATTATTCAAACTTCAGCCGAATTTCCAAAGCGCTACACAACTAATTTGTTTTGCAAAATATGATATCTCGACGGAAATCCTTGAAGACTTCTATTTATGCTAAACACTGCAATAAAGGATTACGGAAGAACCCTTTTCTTTAAATCAGGAAAATTGTGTAAGTATGACATGGACAATGGACTTTAACAGCTTCTTTTACATACTGTTGTGCTTTGGCCATCAAGCGGTAAATTTTTAGGTACACTATTTGAATTTAAAGGTAAACCATTGATGTTTGTGTCTCTAAATGACAATAAATTACATAAAAATAAAAAAATAATAACTTTTTGACTGTTACAAGATGGCCAAGTGAGAAAGATATAGATTAAATGAAATTCAGTTATCTCTTCAAAGAAAAGGATTAAGTATATTTGTATTTCAGTGTGAAAATTTTGACATTTCACATAAGCGAAAAACTACTTGAAATATGATCTGAATTTTACCTTCAAAGATATAACGCTATTATTTGGATCATCTCGTATATGCTAAATACCGAAGCAAGTTAGCGGCAGAGCCCCCTTTAACTCAAATTAAGCAATATAGAACCAGAAATATCAACCTTCGTAAACAAGAAGCAGGCTCATAAGTATCATTATCTCAGAGGATTTCATCTAACATTTGCAATAATAAGAAATAATTAGAAAGCACATATTCTTTGTTTTTAATCATTTATAAACCTGGTTAAGCTTTAATTTTAACATTCTGCGTAAGCATCATATCTTGATATGATATTGAAGTAAGGTCGCACTGTCTGAAACAGAAATTAGGGTTATAAATATCTCTTTAAGAAACTAAATTATGGTTTTTAGAAGAGGTTCTTCGTTGTCTTTCTCAATACTAAAAATTCTAAGATACGTTCGTTCTATTTATATAGATAACACAAATAGAGCCGGGCCGAGAAACCTACACTTTCTTGTGCAGCTACTCAAAAAATTTATATAGACTTCCTACAGTGTCCCGCGGTTTTATTGTACCTACTCTAGCTATGTTAACATAACTTTTTGAGAAATGATGCCAATATTTTTAAATTTGTAGCTGGCTCGTTATAATAAAAAGTTGCCTCGACAATATTTACTTTGAATTTAATTTCTGTTTGGTGCATTAAATATAACATGAAGCCCATTAGAAAGCAGATTTCTCAATTGTATTCTGATTTTTGTTCTATATTTTTATATTGAATAGATTTATATTTTGGGTTATATGATTTTAAATGCGATAGAATTGAAAGATTAATCGAATACCTACTTACCTGTATGAAGATTAATCGTAATTTTCCGAGCTTGTCTTCCGATATGATTACATTGTAGTTTCTGAATCACCATACCCATCGATACGTTTTTAAAGCATAAAATTTTTTATCTTCAACCCGAGCCTGCTATCGCACCTCGATGCTTCCTCATTCTGTTTTAGAGCAAAATTGCCCGCCTAAGGGGCATGTGGTTGGGAGGGTTGTAATCATATCGGAAGACAAGCTCGGAAAATACGATTAATCTTCATACAGGTAAGTAGGTATTCGATTAATCTTTCAATTTTCCATCGCTTGTCTTCCGATATGATTACATTGTAGCTGTTTAAAGCTAGATGGTGCAATTTTGCATTATTCTACCTTCAATCCTGAGAATACCACAAAAACAATTAAGGCAGCAAAGTCGTTCAATTCAACTCTATTTTAAGTATGACAAAAAAAAATCAATGAAAATTCTATCCCATAAAGTCCTTAACCACTTAAAAATTAAGGGTGCCTATTCTAGATAAATAAACATATTTTATAATATAATAATATTATATTATAAAATATATTATATTATTGATATACAATCAGAGCAAAGCAAATGTAATAAATTGAACCTTAGGCAACGGAATACTTAAAAGGCTACCTATTAGGGCTAAGATATACCCAAATTTAAAATTGTATTGGCAGATATGTCACTGGGCGTACCTAGAGGTCGAGTATAGAATCTGAAGAAAGTGTCAGAATTTTAGGACTCCACCCTGCTATATTCTTAATGACATTTAGGTTTATGTCAAACTTAAAGGCTGCTCACGTGCTGGCGTGTCTTACACTATATCCGGTAAGGACGTTCACGTTCATTCCATACCATTGTTTATTAAAATTAAGTTGAT
>MU181962.1:275546-316632 GCA_016904865.1 Pissodes strobi
TTTTTTTGAGGGTTAAGAATAGGGATGTATAATTGAAAATACGAAAAATGGGCTGGCTGCTGGCTTTTATAGGGAGCTGAGGTTTAAATTTTTTCCGAAATCTTCAATTTTGACTGTAGAGTCTCTATTATTGTCGATCGTAATTTTGCTTAATATTTGGATCCGATGTGCTGAACTTAGTGTCATAAGTGTTTAGTGTTACCGTTTTCTTTTTAGTTTATCAAGTGATAGAGATTGTAAAGGGTAAAGTGTTGATACATAGAGTAATACAAGTTCAACGTTCCATGTAAAATCGTATTTAGGTTTAGGGGGCTTTAACTTGTAGCCTCCCTTCAAAAATCTTTTTATTATATTTTAATCCCTATTAGGCGGTGAAACATAAAGTTAAGAGCTGATCTATAGGTACTTATCAAGACGTAAGAAGCTCCTTTGTTTATTTCGCGAACTAAAAAGTCCAGATAAATGTTTAAATTATAAGTAAAGACATCGAAATTTTGCTGTTACAGAAATTATAATACCTACTTATTAAAACAAGCGTTGTATGTTAAATATTAATTAACAATTTGTTTTAATAAAAATATTTATAGGTACGCCTATGTTATTACTATTAAGTTAGCAACAGTTTAGACAGTAGGATAACGTTGATAGTGTTGTTGTTAGATATATTTTATATATCGTTGCAATATTATAAATACATAAAGTAAAAATACTAAAAGCCGGTGTTTTATCAACACAGAACAAGCAAAAACCAATTTTAAAATCACAACATTGTACTGTTTTCAAGTTCCTTCTGAGATGGATGCAAACATTATTGGGATGGCGTGACCGGAAATGCTTCTTTGAAGAAATGCTTCTCTGACAGTTTCCTTGCCACCAGGAAAAATTTCCTGTCTAACAGATGAGAGCCTCTATAGAGAGTAACTAATTTTTACTCGATTTAAAAGTCAACGGTTTCCCAACTAATAAACTAGGAAACACGGTATACCAGGGCTGTACTAGCCACCAATATTCCGGTGGCATCATCATTTTATCTAAAGCCTTAAATAACATAGAAAACAAGGGAAAAGCATAAAAATACTCATCATACCAAGAAATTGTAAATGCATCGACAACTGTGGAGGTTGAATCCGGAAACCAGGAACAGGCATTTTACATTAAAATAAGTTGTAAATAAATCTAACCCCTTATTATTTTCTGATATACCTGCTTGTTTAGTTCGTATTCTGTTTCAATGGAAGTTTGTCTTGATGCCTTGTCGGGTTCCGTTTTTCTTTTGAAGCGATATAAGATGCGAAGAGTGTTATACGTTTTGTTCACGCTAGTCTAAAATTTGAAAGGTTATATTGGTTAAGTTGCGATATTTTACGCTTTCCCCACGATTAATGCAGGATATTGCCGTCTTATTATCGATTCTAAGTAAGACTCTAATATTTCCATTTGATTTAGTAAATAATTGTAAGCCCTGACAAGCAGCTTTAACTTCAAGGTAATTAATATGGTTAGACTTGTCGGCTTCTTCCCAAAACTCGCGACATTTTTGACCGTTACAATAGGCACCCCAGCCTGTAAGAGACGCAGACGCATAAAAAAAACAAAATTCCAATGAAAACGTACTAGGCTTCATATTTACAGTATATTCTTGATTGTCTATCCACTAGCTAATAATTTGCTTTGTATCTTTTAAAATTAATATTCTGTCATGTACGACTTTCCTTTTAAGGCCTTAAATTTTGCGTGACCTTTTCTTTTGATACTATGACGACTCTGAGGGACGGCAGGAGTCGCTGCTAGCAAAACACCAAAAATTTTTGCAAAATCTCGAATCGTAGTAACTGACTTGTTAATATATTTTTTAATTGCCTCTTTTATTGAATTCATTTTCTTAAGAGGTAAAGAAACGGTCGAGGAAACGGTCCTCTGAATTAAGTCATAAGTAAATCCTACGTAAGTTATTTTTATGATGGTATTAACTGACTTTTTCTGTATTTATATTAATTCCTAAATCATTTAGGAGCATTATACAGATTGCAAAACAGTAAAGTGCATCAGCCAAGCCTGACAAATGGTTGGCGTTGTTAGCCCAATTGGTGTTGTAGGCACCTTTGCAAATAATTAATTTGCACATAATAATATTTAGTCAAATAACTAACACCCTGTAAAGTATACAGCTGTTTTACAAACAAGAGTCTTCAGGAGATAATTTAGTCAAAACAATTTACACCCTGTAAAGTATGCAGCTATTTTGCAAAAAATAAGGAGTCCATGATTGGAGTCTTAATTAAATAGGTCCACGACCATATTAAAATATATACTGTTGGCTCACAGCCTTTTAATCGTTTAAGTGATGATAGAATTTAGTGAATAGCCCACGGCTATCCCTCAGAAAGTATGGCCCACGGCGTTAATGCCAAATATGTTTTGCCAAAACATCCTGTAAAGTATGCAGCTATGTTGCAGACAATAGTCTGCGGGTGATATTTTAGTCAAAACAACTAACACCCTGTAAAATATAGAGCTATTTTGCAGAAAATAAGGTCAGTCCATGATAGCAATTTTAATTAAATAGGTCCACGACCATCCTAGAAATATATACTGTTTTTGTCCCTATTGGAATTGATTATTGCTGCATAAACAGGGGAAATATTATACACACAAAATGTATCTGATTATCATTTGGCGGTGACAAGTTTGAAGTTGGCATATTAAACGATCACTTCTTAGAAAGTCAATAGCCAACTTTTAGTGGAGAAGTCGAATAGTTAGGTCCTCGACCCTAGGCTTAATCAATTAATAATTTATAATAAAAATAATATTATTATTTTTTTTTTGTATTGCGAAGCCCTCGGCCTAAACCTATTCTTTTCTATGCCCTCGGCAAGAATTTTTCGATTGAGTGCTATTTGTATGCAAATTATAATACCCTCGGCCTATGCACAATCTAACTGAATCTAACCAACTCTTTGTTAGAAAGTCGAATAGTTAGGTCCTCGACCCTAGGCTTAATCAATTAATAATTTATAATGAAAATAATATTAAGAATTTTTTGTATTGTGAAGCCCTCGGCCTAAATCTATTCTTTTTCTATGCCCTCGGCAAGAATTTTTCGATTGAGTGCTATTTTGTATAATATGCAAATTATAAGGCCCTCGGCCTACGCACTATATAACTCAATCTGGCCAACTCTTTGTGGGGAAGCCGAATAGTTAGGTCCTCGACCCTAGGCTTAATCAATTAATAATTTATAATAAAAATGACATTAAATATATTTTTTTTTGTATTGCGAAGTTCTCGACCTAAACCTATTCTTTTTCTATGCCCTCGGCAAGAATTTTTCTATTGAGTGCTATTTGTATGCAGATTATAGGGCCCTCGGCCTATGCACTATCTAATTCAATCTAACCAACTCTTTGTGGAGAAGTCAAATATTTAGGTCCTCGACCATAAGCTTAACTCATTAATAATTTATAATAAGAATAATAATAACAATTTTTTGTATTGCGAAGCCCTCGGCCTCGGTATTCTTTTTCTATTGCCCTCGGCAAGAAAAGAAAAATTGATCGAGTGCTATTCGTACGCAAATTACAAGGCCCTCGGCCTATGTATTTTAATTTCTATTTCTCTTGGTTAGGTCAACGTATTGTGTCTTACTGAAAAACTGCATGAATATGAATTTAATAAGCCCTCGGCTGCTATGCAAGGTTTTTTAATTATTCTAATTACTTAAAATAGTCTAGTTGTAATTAATGAGCTTACGTAAACAAATGAAAGACCGAAAATAAAAATTGATTATGTTCTACTAAATGAAATCCATCTATTTTATTTTTAAGATCATGTCTAAACTTTACATTTCACGTACTCGGTACAGACTACGTCTTTTACCTCTCTATACCGTAACTAATCTGGCCCTGGGGCCTACTACTTTTTGCACTACTCAGTTTTTTGGTTTTCGTGAAACCCGATATTATACTTGTTTTTTTTTTTTGTTTTTTTTTGTGACAACAAAGCGCCCAGATAGCAGTCTCTTAATTTAGCCACAAACATTTGTATTATATATATTATTTTTTAACAAAACCTAATCTTACACAAACCTCAATACAACTTATCAACTGTACATTGTATCATTGTACGTAGATATTTGGCCCTCGGCCTACTATATAGGAAATTGATTAACCTGAACAAGCATAAACGAACCACAAAACAACTAATCAACGACCATTTATTGTTCGTAAATATTAGGCCATCGGACTAGTTCTATATAGACAATTTATTAACACTTACTTGAGGAACTGGACAATATATTTTCCCTTCTTTTCGTCATTTTATTTCACAAACACAAAACAAAACACGATTTTTGAACGTATTCGAAGGATACGTAAAACAGAATGAGGAAGCATCGAGGTGCGATAGCAGGCTCGGGTTGAAGATAAAAAATTTTATGCTTTAAAAACGTATCGATGGGTATGGTGATTCAGAAACTACAATGTAATCATATCGGAAGACAAGCGATGGAAAATTGGGCATGTGCTCCTTTAATACATGTCTGCATAGCATAATGCCATAACATAGCCAGTGCGCTTTACTTCTACTATTAGATCTATTCTACAAACTCTTTTATATTATTATGTTCTGTATATAAAATGAAAGGATTAGATAATAATTCAACAAACCATTATCAAGCGGCAATCGACATTAAATCGGTTTTCTGGATGAAAAGGTGTTCTTCATGCTTATTTTGCATTGTGGTAGGTTTTAACTGGTTTCAAAAAACGTTTTAAATAATGTTCGTTTTATTATCATTAAAAGCGAAATTATAAATTAATAAGTATAACTTTTCACCACTACCTGTGCAGCAATAATTAAAACAGGAATTTCAACTTAAGTGGAATGTCGGACTTTCTTCGATAGGTCAATCAAATTTATTTTTCAGATACTATAGACATTGTTGGAATTCAATTGGCTTCGTAGAACATTTTAATCAATTTTAGTTTTATTATCATTAAAACTGAGTTTTAAAAAAAATACACAGCATTTTCACCACTGCCAGTGCTGTTCACACAAATGGAAATTTCAATTTTAGTGGCATAAACAAATTACAATAAATTGATTAAAAATTCTAATTTTTACATGAGGTTCATTTATTTGTGATAGCATAAAACAAGAGTGAATTAATTTTTAACTGTTTACCTATGAAATTTCGATGGTGGCTTGTATTATCGGAGTACAATATTTGAACGTTGTAAATTTGCAGGCGTTGAAATTGGTTTTAAACGCCAATTTTCACTGCAGTAAATGTGTCAAGTAAGTTTATTTAACAGGAATAATTTAAAAGTTAAAAGGTATTAAAATTCCACCGGGATTGTTTTATAGTAGGCCGTTTGTTCAGAGAGATATGGCGAAATTGTTAAAAAAATATATTTTAGTGCGTTTTTTAGCCTATGGCATATCAACAATAAATAATTTTGTTTTCTCTACTAAAGCAGTTATTTTTTTCAGGTAAGGACTGAAAGCCAACTCCTTCGAAGATAGCAATATGATGCAATGGTTGGTAATTGTTGAAATTTGCAAATAATATTTATTTAAATATTAGATTAATATCAATAGTACCTTGCTTTTGTTTTAATTTAAACTAGATTATGTGAACCATTCTCTCTAAAATGTGACGTACAGTGTGTGAAATGTAATTGTGACCGTTAGCGATTTGTGTTGTTCGTTTGTCTTCATGGATATGGGCTTTTCCACTGACAAGTAACACTGATGATGGCTCAGGCCGAAAGCGCTCTGTTACGCTATTTATAGAAGTCCTTTTGGATTAAATTTTTGCATGAAATACAAAGATTGTTTACTCTTCATTGAATTTATTAATTTGAATTTTGTGCCTCCATAAATGTTTCGCCATGGTGTTACCTGTCAAGATTTCTACCACTTGGGCAATATCATTTAAACGTTTCGATTAATGTAGGCCTGATGTCAGTTAATGCTGATCATCTGCAGATATTTAGACAATATTTCGACTAATTCTAAACATCTTCAAGATTTATACCAAGTTTCGGTAACTAGTAAAGTCTGTTTCAGAAATGTATTGAGTAATAAAACCTCTTTTGGTATAAAAAAAACTACAGGATGGCCCACCAATAATTTATACCACTTCCATAGATTGGCATTGCTTTCATTGCAAAATTATTTGATTTCATCAAGTGCAGGTATAGTACCGCCCGGTTTTATGCGTTTTGCCTATTGTTATCCATTAATAAACATTGAAAATGGCACGCCAAAGGTGTGCAGGTGTAGCAACAATTTAAATTTAAGGAAATTTTATTTTAACAAAATAAACCTTATATACATAATATACATTATATAAATATTTATTATAATACATTATTATACATCTAAATTATAATAGATTATAAACTTTGTCATCTGAGGAAGTCACCTCTTGACATTATAATTTATGGATGGACCATCTGCTCGATCAGGTTGTCAAGAACCCACATTTCCTCCTCCTGTTTAATCAAATGCTGGACTGATTTTCGCCAGTTCTCTGGTGTCACTTCCTTAATGGCTTGATCAAGCAGTAGCTTAACATCTTTCATTTTAAATGTCGTGTTTTCTTTTGCTACAAATCTTTTCACTTGCTCCCATATAAGTTCTATAGGATTTAGTTCGCAATGATATGGCGGTAAGCACAGCACAGTTACATTATATTTTTCTGCTATATCTTCCAAAGCACATTTCATAAAACGATTTTTGTGTAAATTTTTCATGGCTAGTAGTTCTTTCTTTCACAAATTAGGTTCAAACTCAATACCTTTGTTAGTTAGCCAGTCGATAACTTCTTGCCTCCCCAAAGATGAAGTTGGTGTCTTCCGAGCTGTCTTCTCTATGCGCCATCAATTACAGCTTGCGTTATCCCTAACCACCACCGAATCAGCCGGAACAAATTTTATCATTTCACCACATAGTCTTCGAAAATATCCGACTTCATGTCTTCATGGCAATCTCCCGTGTGCAATAATTATTAGTCTCTTCCCTTTTCTCGAAGGCACTTTAATACCCGTTGACAGGTCTTCCATGAAAGCTTGGCGGCCCTTCATTGATTCACGTCTCATGAAGATAGAAAAGAGACTTAGACCAAGTTTCAACTAATACTCAACATATTGAGGTAATTAGACCAAGTTTCGGCCAATACTGATCATCTTCACGGATTCAGAAAAGGTTTTGACTAATTCTCAACATCTTCAAGATTTATTCCAAGTATCGGGTACTGCTAGTAATTTTTCACAGATTTAGATCAAGTTTCGACTAGTATGGTGAACTGTAGATACATTTTTAATCGTAAAAGGTTGAGCTCCAAGACGCAAGTCACTACCGGCGCATAGTTTCTATAGGCTTAAAGTTTCTAATGGTAGCTAACGATTTGTTTCAGTTTAAAAACTGCTCTTCAAAGCTTGGTCAGTTACCCTTCTTAAATTATATGCAAGATATTCTTAGCTTGACTCGATCAAACAAACAAAAACCGGAATGTGGTTTTGTTCAATTCAAGGAGTTTATAATTTTCTTAGTAAAGAATATTGTATTACCTGTTGATCTATTGTGTGTTTAGTTTGGGTTAGTTGTTGCCAAATGACAAAAGCAATAATTGTCTGAGATGAAAATTTTCTCTTGTTTAAAAATAGTTCCTAGTTTGAAAATTGACATCGACTAAAACAATACTCGTATGACTAAAATGCTACTTTTCATGATGGCATTGTCTTCTAAATTTTTTTGGTAATGGGAATATCATACAAGTTGAGTGACTTTGCTAGAATTGAAGACAACGAAACTCCCACATTTATATTCACAATGCATACAGTCTGCTTAGAGTTGATATACATCAATACACAAACCGAATATTAAGTAGCGATCTAAGGAAATCTTTCCTTCCAACACAAGCAAAACTTTACAGATCCAAAACGCATATTGTTCCGACATTTACGTATACCTACTATATATAGCTAAATATATCATTCATCATACTTTGGTTGCCATTATGTATGCACCGAGTGGCACGAAAATTGAGAAATTAGAACCATTTATGTGTTGCGAAATCTGTAAACTATGTTAATGTTCCTAATGGCTCACCTCAGGGTGCCGATAAGATCTATGGAGGAGGAAATACCATAAATAGTTTAATAAATCATATTTTAGTCACGAAAGATTATATCGGTTTCAGTCTCGATGAAGCTGTACAGAAATTTTGGGTGTGTGTGTCGAACGCAGGGGCATGCATATGAATGTCAAATGTGGCATAAAAGGACCGCTTAATTTGATGAATGGTTTTTTTAATCAATAAATATCTGTAGACAGCCTGCTTCGAATTGCAGTTCAGATTGAATTAGCCGCTTTTATATAGAAATAATCACGTGAAACTTTAGATGCGGTATTCTTTAATTAATGGCTTTTGAACATGCAAAATAGACTATAAATTAACTTATCTCTCCATTAGTGAAAAAGTCGATAAACAGTTCATTTACATTATGTGGTCATCCACAAGTAACTCCGAAGATAAATAATTATTTTACTTTTCTTCTACTCAAGATCGCTGTAACTAATTACTGTTAATAGTAACCCTGTAAGCAAAGTGTTAGCAATTTATCCCCTATTTCGGACCTTTTATATCGTCATTTTAGAACAAATTGAGCCGGATTTTTGGCTGATACTCACGTACTGTGACGTAGAATAATACTTAGGTCACAACGGGACTAGCATCTCCACGTACATCCATTTCATTTTGGTTGTCTATAGACGCAAATTCTTATTATTGTCCTTGTTTAACGAAAAACCTGTCTGAATTAAGCGTTGACTAAGTTGTCCCAAATACCACCCTTATAGGAAGTAAGCTGGAAAATGATAATACCAATTAAGGTATATAGAATGGATACATTACAAAAGATGTATATTTGAGCAAATATGGAAATTTGTATCGCACAATCGTTTGAATAATTACTTTGTTAAATACATACAAGCAGATAGAAAATTGTCGGTATAGTACAATAATTAGGACGCGTTTGTTTTGGATTAATACTAATACAGTATAATTGCGATTATCCGACACTCGTTTTATTTGGTCCGTTAAAATAATTGATTTATCTGGCTTAACCGTAGTCCGAAATGCATTAGAAAACTCCTCATTATCCAAAATGCCGCTTGGTGATTCCCTAAGCGTGTTTGGGAAAACAAGTCGTGGCCAACTATTTTGTTAGACCGGCAATCCGGCAAAGTAATAACTCTAATTGCAGATCAACTTCGTTCTATTAGTTATTTACATTATGAGTGCGGTATGAGCGTTATTAAAGTCACGAGTGAAAAATATTACTGCGAAGACCGTATCGCGGTAATCCCACAAGTGCCGTAGTATCCGATAGCGCATGTGTAATGTACAAAATTGTATCTAGGACCGTTTAAATAAAAAAATAGACAGAATTAATTTTAAAAAGAAAAGGTCAACCCTTGACATTAATAATTCTGATTTTGACACGTTGTTTCAAATGGATTATTAAGAAATAAATTACGTATAGTAACGATCATTACATCACTAGTGATATATAATGCACTTATTGCGTGGCCAGCTATATCTTCTTCTTCTTCCTCAACCTATGTTTATCCACTCCTAGACATAGGTCTCTCTCGTCCGCTTCCATGTCTCTCTGTTATTTGCTGTATTCAACAACTATTTAGCTGTTATCTTTCCAATGTCGTCTACCCAGCGCTTCTGTAGGCATCCTACACTTCATTTAGATTCTTTAGTCCTCTGCACTGTTAGCTAGACTAGCTGAAGGCCCACCTGCCTTCAACTAGTCTAGCCACTTGACCAGCCCACCGCCATTTTATCATTGCTGCCTCTTCTATTTTACCAGTAACTCTAGTTTGTTCCTTGATATTTTTATTTCTATTTCTGTCACGATGTGAGACACTCATAATGCATCGTTCCATAGCTCTTTGTTTCTTTAGAGCTTATTTGCAAATGTTTTTGTTAGGATGATTGTTTCCAATCCGGAAGTTTCCACGGGCAATATGCAACTATTATATACCTTGCGTTTCAAATTTATAGGGATCATGTTGTTCTTCAGAATGTATTCTAATTTGCAAAAGCCGCCCATGTCAATCTTATGCGTACTGTAATTTCTGCATGCAGAGCATAAAACCAGCCTTCAACAAAGTACAGAGCCTGGCGTGCGCAAGCATAACAGGCGCAATATAGACATTTCCAACAGCAGCAATCGAGGGAATTGTGGGCTTCGCACCTCTACACATTGTTGAAGAGGGAGCTAGATAATAAATTATTAGATTTACAAGAGGGTGGGCGGGCGAAGGAGAATGGCTTAGAAAGAGTGAATTGATGTGAAGTGATAGCAGGCAATGAAAATAGACCAATTGGCAAAAGTTGGAGCACAAACTCCGCTTTTAGAACCGGAACCTTTCTGAGGCATAGGGATGCACACGTACAATTTCTGCGCGTTGATTTCCTTTTCCCTACTTAATAGTGTGGTCACCTTCGTTTCATTGTAATTCATGTTCATATTCGCAGATGCTCCCACTCCACTTTTTTAAAGTCGTCTTCGAGGGCCAGTGTCAACTGCGTATACCCCTCTTCAATGGTCTTCTGTCGGTTGTAGTTCGAAGGAGGAATGGATGTCTGAAAGATGCAGGGAAACAGAGAAGCTAGAGAAGAAGCGCGACTCATTAATCATTTAATATTCACAAAAACGTGAAGGAATTGACCAACAAGGGCAGAAGACAACAGATGGGAATCTTGAGAAATGCAAACAACGAAATAATAATGGGTATCGAAGGCAGGTTGAGAAGATGGAAGGAATATGTCGAAGTACTTTTTAAAGTCCAGAAACACTACCACCATCAGATCCTGTACTGAATGAGGTAGGATCCCCGACCACAAACGATTATTTATGCCACAGGCCAGATTCCATCAGACTGGTTGGAATCAACTTTTGTTGCCCTGTCAAAAAAAGTAAGCACCGCTCAGTGCGACGACTACCGGATGATCGGTTTGATGTCACATGTGCTCAAAATATTCTTACGAGTAATACACACCGGCATATATAAAAAAATGTGACAAACAAGTGGATAATACACAGTTCGGATTTAGAAGCGGATTTGGCACACGAGAGGAACTGTTCTCACTTAACGTCTTGACACAGAGATGTAGAGACATGAACGTCATCGTTTTCGCGTACTTCATATAGACTACCGAAAGGCATTCGACTGCGTGAGGCATTGCGGGCTGATAGAAATCCTGAAAGAAGAGGAATTAAACATCATCTCCAACATTTACTGGCACCAAATCGCCGAAGTGAGAGTAGAACAAGCAACTTTAGATGTCGTATCAATAAAAAGGGGAGTAAAACAGGGCTGCATACTCTCTCCACTCCTTTTCAACATATATTTAGAGGCCATATTTAGAAAGGCGCTAGACACAGTAAATGGGGGCATCGCGACACTAATAACATTCGGTACACGGATGACACTGTGATCATGGCAGATAGCATAATAGACCTGCAGGGCATGGTCGACCGCGTTGTTCAACACAGCGAGCAATATGGATTGCTCATAAACATTGAAAAAAACCACAGTGCTCGTTTTTTCAAAAGTTAACATCAACGCAAACCTGTCGGTTAAGGGGAATATCGTACAACAAGTATCCTCCTTCAAATATCTGGGCACAATAATAAATGATCAGAGATCGACCCAAAGAAAGAAGTGAGATCCAGAATTGAACAAGCTAGAAGAGTGTTCACACAAATGAAAACACTCTTCACAAGATCGGATCTCAGCTTGGAAGTTCGAATTCGTATGGTCAGGTGCTACATTTTCTCGGTTTTACTGTACAAGTGCGAGAGTTGGACTCTTAACCCTAGTCTAGAGAGGAACCTGGAGTCTTTCGAAATGTACTTGTACAGAAGAATGCTTCGCATACCAGGGGTACAAAGAGTAACAAATGAGTAGGTGCTGAGGCGTATAGGAAAACAGAAGGAACTCTTACTGACAATAAAAGAACGAAAAACGAATTATATAGGTCATGTTATGAGAGGCGAGAAGTATGAATTTCTGAGACTCATATTCGAGGACAAAATATAAGGAAAGAGATTAGTCGGCAGACGTCAAAATTCATGGTTAAAGGATCTCAGAAGATGGTTTGGATGCTCATCAATAGACATCTTCAGAGCTGCAGTATCCAGTACCATGTTAGCCATTTAGATCGCTAACCTTCGTGAGGAGACGGCGACTTAAGAAGAAGTTTTTTCATCCATTTTTATACAAATTATTGCTTTCTCATACATATTTTCGATGATTTGGATGTACCTTGAATCTATTCTTGCGTTTTGTAGAGATTTTAAAATTGACCAGATTTCCACGGTGTCAAAAGCCTCTTGGAAGTTACCATAGGCGCGTTATATTCTGTACATTTTTCTATTCGTATGGTGATCGAACTGTTTTTAATTTTATATAGTTTTTACTATCGCTCTGCTAAAGTTTTCACTGCTGTTGTACGATTTTAAGCACACCTTTTTTTCTGTTTTAAGATTCTTAAATACTAAGTATGGAATATGAATTTTTATTATATACAGGATTTGAAAATGATATTATGCTCATTTTTATATACAGGATTAGTCAAATATCTATGCAACCGCTCATAAGATTTTACTGAAATATTTTATACATGCACAATGAAGTACCATGTAGTCAAAAATGATAAAAACAACGTTGTCACATGTTTACTTTTTTTTGGAGATTATGTGAGAATTATTGTTTTCACTAAAATAACTTGCATATTATATTTTATTCGTAAAGAGCAGCAAAAATGCTGTACATTAGGATAAAAAGTTGCTATCGCTTTTTAATGCAATTATTTATTTATTCGGATTTATTGTGAAATAATTGCAACTTAATTATTACAAACTAAGAACTAATTTAAAATAGAGCAACATGAACAAGTATTTTTTAAATAAATATTCAAATTATCATCCATGCGTAGTTTGACAATAGCCCAACCTATCTTGAAATTTAAAAGCCAATCTTGCCCTATATTCCTCAATGCATGACCTATTTTATTTCTCATCATCTTCTTTATTTCTGTATAACTCCAATTTTCAAATGTCTCCAAACAAAAAAAATCCAACGGATTTAGATCCGACGACCTTAGCGGCCATTCCACAGGTTCCCTTCTTCCTGTTCAACGGCTCAGAAATTATTGACTCAAATAACTCCTTAATTGCAGCAGAATGCGGAGGCGCACCATGTTTGTGGGTAAGAATTTCTTCAAAACATTGATTCCGAAATTTTTGAGATGCCAGAATGACGTGTGCTGTAGTAAGTAAATATATAAAAATCTAATCAGCAGTTGCAGAGGTATTTGACCGTTTCCGTACATATGTCTCCCTGTATAGAGAACAAAATTGGGTGAGAAATTCCTTTTAAGAATTTAGATTGCAACCTAATGCTGAATTTAAAATAATAATCTTCGACGTTGATATATCATGCGATTTTTCCAAAACCGTAGTTTTTCTTAATTAATTGTTTAGATTTATATCACGTGTGTTTTACGCTTACTTAACATACAAAATTAGAACTACACACCTTAATTTTATAATGATTATTTTTCAAAAAAATATACAAAAACTAAGTAACAAGAGTGACAAAATACAAATTTGGTAAAAAAAATAAAACCTTACGAGTTGGTCTTCCATGTACATGATAAAGTTTCCTACAGCGCTCTATATCTATATTTTATCGCTTTTGTTACTTCGTTTACATTAACATTAAAGAAAGAAAACTACATTGCTTTTTTAATTTATTTGTATGGATCACTACAGACTTAGGTGTCTAGTTATAATTTCCAACGATAAGTGAACGTAAAACACGTCAAGTTATGATCTATTAAATTAAATTTAATAAAAAAAAAAACTACGATCTCAAAAAACTCGTCAAAAATGGCAACAACGAATATTATTTTTTAGATTCAGCATCAGTTAGTAAACTTAACTGTCAAAATAATTTCTTACAAAATTTGTATCTATATTAAAAAGTGAGCATAATACTGTTTCTAGAACCTGTATACATGTATCAAAAAATTAATGAAATTTAACAAAAAAAAAATACAATTTTATGAATAAACAGTATTTTTATATGGAAAACATTAACACTGGTTAATACAAAAGTGTAACAAGTTTGCAAAATATCTGCTTAGGTTATTCCGCAAAAATGATCTTTTGTGGACTATATACACTGCGTCCATTTATTATGGAATAGCTAAAAAAGTACTTAAACTTTAAACGCTTGTATTCTCATCAACTTTTGATCAATCTATTCCATTATTTGATTATTAGGTAGATTTACTCTTGGACTACTTAGTACAAAGTGGTTTGCCTTATTTTAACTCTGTTTATACAGGGTGATGTGGAAAATATCAAGGCATGTAAAATCATCTCTTTTCAAAATTGGTGTTTAAAAAATTCAAAGCAATAAAAATTTGATTTTATTAGCGTGTTGCTTACAGGTTTTTGGTAGGTAGTTCCTATGTTAATTATAGCGCAGTGCCGTTCGTGTTACTTCGAAAAAAATAACATTTCAAAAATCGTGATATTGCCTATTAATTATGAACTGAAAACTCTTCGTTGCTATAGTGATTCTCCTTATTATGTTAGTTAGGTACATACTGTGAGAGTTACAGAGCAGTACCACGGCACATACAACAACGTGGCAGTACCGTTCGTGTTAATAAAAAAATACAAACATGGTGATGTACCAATTATGGATTATGGAATAGGTAATATCAACAAAAATAACAGTCTAAAGAACTGAACGAACAATTTAATTGTACGAAAAAAATAATAACGTGTATTTCCTCCACTAGCACTTATGGTTGCTTGACACCGATTTGGCATACTCAATATTAAATTTAGTACTGGTCGTAAATCGCTCCCTAAGCAATTTTCTTTCTTAAGGCGCGTTTTCACGGGTCGATCTGTGTTGAACGATTTGGGTCGATTCTGGAATCGAAAGAAAATTGAATATGTAAACCACCTTTCGGCTTGGTCGTTCGGCGGAGTGAGTCGATTCGACGGAAGTAGAAAGACTCTCTTTTTGGTAGGCGATTGCCGCCGAATCGATGTCAAACGACTGGAATGGAATTGTAAACTTCTCGTCGTACAGATTTGTATAGCTTCTTCGAATGATTCCAATAGTTTTTTCTAAAAGTTCCTCAAAATGTGCATTATTGATTCTTAGATGATTCCTGTAAGCCTCTGTATCTTCCACAACCAATTCACGAAGGAGACTTTGTTTTGCACCATGGGCATTTCGTCTTAAAATCCATGGTCTGGTCCAACACCTCTATTTTTGTCTCTTCTTTTTTAATTTAGCCATTATTTCATCCCGAATTGAACAACAAATTAATTGCACACCTACATCAATAATTTCAGATGACGCCATTTTTCACTACAATTATTCAACATGCATCGCCTGCCGTGTAAACCTTTTTGCTTTCAACACAGGTCGAACTATGGTCGAACGACCTAAATCGTTCAACTCAGATCGACCCGTGAAAACGCGCCTTTAAGCAACCGATTGTCAAAGTTATAAATTTATTGACAGCTTTTATTAATCTATTGATTTTTTTAATCTCCTCGAATAGGTTGCCTTAATTACCAGTACTTTAAACATAAATAACTCTTAAGTAAGTACGTCCATAATTGGCCGCATCACGATTTTTGCATTTTTTTATTAACACGAACGGCACTGTGCTGTAACTGGTACACTATGTACCTAACTAAGATAACAAGGAATATCACTATAGCAACAAAGCGTTATCAGTTCATACTGAGAATTGCCAATATTACCATTTTTAAATTCAATTTTTTTAAGTAACACGAACGGCACTGTTCTGTAATTAGTACAGCAACTACCTAGCTGAAACCTGTAACCAAGACGCTAATAAAATAAAATTTTTATTGCCTTGAGTTTTTTAAATACCAATTTTAAAATGCTATGGTTTTTCATGCCTTGATATTTTCGACATCACCCTGTATAAAATAGAGTTAAAATAGGGCAAACCACTTTGTACTAAGTAATCCAAGAGTAAATCTACCTAATAATCAAAAATGGAATAGATTGATCAAAAATTGATGAAAATACAAGCGTTTCAAATTTTATAACTTTTTTAGCTATTCCATAATAAATGGACGTAGTGTATTTAGAGACTGACAATTTATTAAAAATTCGTTGTTCCTTAAAAATAAATATACAGGAGGAATCACCCTTTCGAACGCCTAAAGAAAGTTTAAATCGAACATTATTTCGCGAAGATATGACACTTCACACTTCAAAAATGTTTTGCTTATCTTGATTGATGTATTAAGCACTTTATGTTAAGTAAGTCACCATCATATCGCTTGTCATTTTTAAATGAAATGCCTCTCAAAATCCGCGTCTGTATCTAGACATGCATAAAACGTCCAAAAGAAGCCATTATAGCTCCCCTATCTATTATGCAAGAATGTAGCCTAGGGTCACGGTTTTTCCCGCTAAACCTAGTAAAACGCCGACATCGAGAGTAATATTCTATGGAGAGATGCACGAAGTGCTGATGCGCGCCTCGCAAAAACGCTCCTATGGCTCGGGCCGACAATACAAAACGTTTTCGAACCATTTTACGATCTATTCTGAATCGCAGTTTAAAAGCAGAATGCACGAACTTGTGCATTGTGTATAGCAAATACGCGCTATCGAGTCTTGCAATATACTTTATATATGCTGCAGGGCCGTAACAAAGTATCATTTATTGGGCTACAAATAAAGATGAAGTATATTATGATGGAGAAGATTTTATGTTCATGCTTTGAAACTGTTGTGGAAGTTCCAAGAAGCTTGGGAAAAAATGGTACAAAGTAACTAAAGCTTAAATTTTACTATAAATTTCATAGGTTACGCCTGGAGGATCGGTTCACAAATATTTATGATATGTCTTTAATGTATAAGTAAGATTTTTTCGGGGCAATTTCGCTGGTAATATAGCTTCATTTTATTTAATCAATGAATTTGCATTAAGTAAGCGACCTACTGACTATATATTTTATTCAACTATGGGATAACCCTACGAATAACTTAAGGTCCATTTGAGATCAATATGCATATGTTCACATTAAATAAATATACATTGCGTAAAGGACAATTTAGTTTACATACAATTCCTACATTTTCATGTATTACCTATTCAAGTTCAAGTAAATTAAAATGAATAGTGATACATCGATTAAAAAATAATTTTAATAACCATAATTATATAATATTAGAATCCGACAAAAAATGTTGGACCAATATAAATTCACGGGACAGGATGATGACACTTGTCCCCAGGCCCGCATTGCTTTGCAAATTCAGGCAAAATGTTAGATATTACATTTGAAGTGAACCTAAACAGCCAGTTCAAATTGTGTCTTTAGTCATAGTATATGTGGTTCGTATTTTCATTTGCTACCGGATGTAATAATAATTATTTATAAATATGGTGTCCTTGGAGCTCTAGTGAGATTTGTGAAAGTGAAGCAAACCGAAAAGTGAATCTGTCAACAGCAGATGCTAAAGAAATTATTATGAACGTGTTTCTAACCTTAATGGAGCACGGTAATTTGTGCTTGTGTAGAGGAAACACCTTTACTTTTAAGGAAACCTTTTTACACGGTTTGGAAATTTACGCAAGAGCCCGTTTTAGAACGCAAAAAAAGAGTGAAGCTGGAGTTGTCAGAAAGTTAGACCGTGGCGACGAAGCCATTGCCATTATACGGCGAAAAATTTATAAAATGTATGAAGACCATTGTATTCCAACTTTAAACAATTTAATGAAAATACTTGAAAGAGATGACACCGAAATTAAGTGCTCAAGAACGACTTTGTGGAAGTACATCCAAGGAACGGGATTTAAATTCAAAAGGATTAATAAAAGGCAAATTCTAATGGAATTCAGGCTTCTTCAAGAATGGCGGAGGAAATATTTGAGATAAATCAGTGACTACAGTACAAAAAAAGGACCAATAATTTATCTAGATAAAACGTTGTTTGATACCCATGTAGATGGGACGATTCTAGAGGCAAGTGTGTGACACGTACCGTCAAACCGCGGTAAAAGAATAATAATTTTATATGCTAGATCTGAAAACGGGTTTGTGCCGAAGGCTTTGTCTCCCTCGTCCAAAATCATTAGAGACTCTTGTATTGACTATCATGACCACACAACAGCAGAGCTATATGAAGATTGGTATAGAACTAAATTATTGCATAATATTCCTCCAAATAGTATTATTGTTATGGATAACTCGAGTTATCGTATTATACAGGTAAATTCAAGACTATATATACGATAATGATATAATCAATACTCTTGTATTGACTATCATGACCACACAACAGCAGAGCTATATGAAGATTGGTTTAGAACTAAATTATTGCATAATATTCCTCCAAATAGTGTTATTGTTATGGATAACGCGAGTTATCATATTATACAGTTAAATTTAAGACTATAATATACGATAATGATATATATACGATAATGATATATATTTTCAGGAAAACTATACAAAGAAAAATGGTGCTTGAAAGTTTGTCTATTAAAAACAATATTATTGCGATGAACTTGCAGAAAGTATGGGTTAAACAGTAATGCGGTTACCACTGTATATTCAACCCCATTGAGCAAATATGGCCCTAACTTAAAGCAGATATTCGTCATAATAATATTTCACCTACCCCTAATTCTAGTGTATTAAAAATTTAATTGGTAGTGAAGCGAAAAAAAAGTTCAAATGAATTGGGAAAATTGTGTAAAACATTTAAAGGGAATAGAAAAAAGCTATGTCAATATCGAAAATGCAGCAGAAATAATCAAAATTGTAAATGGTGAGGGTAAAAGTTTGCCAGAATATTTTTAATTGCTTTTAATACCACGAATCTGGAACAACGCCTATTTATAGTTCTGTTTTACTTTCAAATAAGATTTGTTTTGTTTCGGTGAAATATCTCAAGAACAAGTGAAAATACCTATTGTTAAACTGGATTAATCCATTTAAAGGAATTTATATGGAAGCGGACAAACTGTACTGCTCAGTTCGCAACAAAATTGTAAGCTAAAGGTTATTTCGTATTTAAATTTGTTCATATAACTAATACATAATATTTAAAAATAGATGCGAATTTGTGCACGTTGAAATACGTTAAACTTATTTTATTTAAAAATATTAAAGAATGGTGTAAGGAAATTTTGAAATAATGTAAATTAAACCCTAAAGATTATTTTCCCATTCTATTATAGATCACATGTGAAGAAAAATTTCAAATACACCAACATGTGACAACTTTTCAGAAAAAATCGAACATAGTTTCTGTGCGATGAAGATCAACCATTGGGTTAACAATCTTTCCAAATAACTTCCAAGAAGATTACAGAAAAAGGCGTATTCAGATTTATGTTAATGACATCCAATTTACCTCTCTCAAAACTACGTAACGGTAATTTTAGGTCATTTCTTTAGAAGAATTGTAGGTTTGTGTGGATCAAAGAACTACTTCATCCAGTAGGTACGTAGCTCATATAATGGCTGGAGAGGTTATGGATGAATTATCTAAGGCCTAAAGCATACTTACTATGTTGAAGGCAAATAGAAAAAGTCAATTGATTGACAACTAATTTCCTTATTTCAAAGCAAGTATGAATCGTGATCAAAATCCAGCTTTACAGAGAAAGATCACCTATTATTGTGAACTACTAAAATGCAAAAGCTACTAAATAAATATCACCTTGTTCTAAGTTTGAACTTGAACTTGCAAAATATTATGTAAACATTAAAGACAAATATAAACAACTCGGGGAGTCAACGGGAGCGATTATGTACCTTAAGCATGCAACGATCAGCATATTTTATGATATAAATACGCTAGCGGACCATCAGTTCGGCAGACTTTTGTCTCTCACCTAAAACCAGCTCCTGGGCTGTCCACATGCGCTTTCTGATTTTAATCTATCCTTTTCCCCTCACCCTAACCTAAGCTTGGTTCGATCACATGGTCACGAAGTTTGGGGGTTTCATATCCGCAGTAGTAAAAGTCGAATCTATAATAAATTTGTTAAAGTGCTGAGAAGGATAATTTTCTAAGTACAATCTCTCAAGTAGCTAAAAGGGCAGTGCTATATTTAAGTGAACTTACTATCAAACCAACCTTAAATGAAACACAACACAAACTCTTAAGAAAAACTATATTTATAAAACAGTGACTAAAGACCTATAAACAATGAGGAAGTTTACTGAAAAATTAAACTGATTATTTTTTATTGCAAAGTATAGAGCAGTAAAAAAAAAGCGATATGTATTTTTTTATTTCCATTATTACGTCGCATGGTGCGACGTAATAATTCATGTGTATTGTGACGTCGTAAACACATTTCAAGGCGTTGTACCTGCCTCATTTTTTGACTTATAGAAAAAAGAAAAAAACACGTATTTACTTATTTTTCAGGGGCTATCGAAATAAGCAATAAAAAAATTTGATGAAACTTCCTCATTCAAAAATATGCCTCAAATCGAAAGAGCATGCGCACCTTAGTAATCGGGTATAATATAATATTATTAAGTTTCTGACCAGTATTATTTCGGCCTTTGTCGCTATTGTTGTTTATATTTGGCTTTTAACCTATACCAACATTGTGTTCAGGTTTACGTTAATTCAAACACAGTAATTATACTAAATCAGTAATCGTAGCAGCCCTTAATCGATCCGACTAACTAATTAGTTTTAATCTGGAATTAATTGGCGATTCCTTGATCTTTTTATACCAGACCTCAACAATAGTTTTATGCTTCTAAAATAAGTGATCTACGCTTTAATTTGGTAGTATACAATTAAATTTTTGAAGTAGATTGAGTTATTTCATTTTAGATCTACAGGAGCCAGCCAAATTTCTAAAACTTCTACGAAATGAAAACCAGATTGCCAGCTTTTTAGAACTTTTCAATGATGTCAGGTATTATTTTGAAGTTCTGGCATCTTCTATGAATACAAAACAGTATCTTAAAGTCAGATTATACCTATCAGGAAAGTGCCGACATGAATTCTAAGATTCGCATGTCTGATATCAGTTGCTTTGTGAGGAGACGTTCCTTTGTCGTGGAGCAGAAAACGTTTTCTTATCTCTGGAAATTGCAGAATCAGCTTTATTAAAGTATTTTATAACTCAATACTATATTTTTGGAGTAAGTAGGTAGACAAATAATATTTGGAATTAAATATTCGTTTGGCTCGATAGTGAAATGAAAACAAAATTATTTACACCCCTTGAATGATGTGTTTAATTCCGAATTAACACGCAGTGTGGTTCATCTTGCCATGAATCTACATATATTGGTATGTTAAGCAAACGAATAATATTTGGAACTTTGAGTTGAGTAGTTTTATAAGTTGCCATTGGTTCGACTGGCATAGAGTCAAAAAGTCTCCAGTAAAATAATCCAACATTTAAAACAGAGTTTACCTTGTCTTACAAAAAAAAAAAAGATTAAAGCGCTTCTTGTAATCATCGACAGTCACTATATATTCCTTTTCTTTGGCAACATCTCAGGAATTTTGTGATACTGAGCAATATTTTGACAATCAACGCACTTCGAATAGTTAACTGTACATTCTAGATTACTCTGGGCGATTGATATCTCAGTTGTTATTATTATTTTACATTTAACACATATTCTTCTCCTACCAAACACTTCACAGTAAATAGGTGATCAGGTGCTGAGATCAAATATCAATTATATTAAAGTTAAAGCTTTTTATTTCGGCTCCGGTGCCTACGGCGTAAAATCAATTAATACGGATATTTCTGGAGCCACGAATGTTATCTTTTTACCCCTAAGAGTATGCCTCAACTCTCCAAGAACGACATCTTTTTTCTTTGTCAATATAAGAAACTCACGAGTTCACCATCATCCCAAAATGGGAGGCCCTTCCACTCCCTCCCATCTCAATACGCATAACCCAACAACTTATCGCCAACTTCGAACATGCATATTTTTAACCCATGTAAAAGTAACGTAACCCAATGCTCTAGCCGACGCGTTGATATCCAACTTCTAGTGTAATGTTGCTCTGGAATGTCCTGGTTATCCCTATGATGCGGCTTGGAACCTGCGGCAAAATGCACTAAAACGGAGTTTTAGCCACAATAACGAATCAGAATTATTGCACTCGACGCGCGTTTCGCTGACCATGTTAGCATCATCAGGAGATGATTAAATTTAATCATCTCCTGATGATGCTAACATGGTCAGCGAAACGCGCGTCTATATTTCTGCATTGTAGATAAAACTCCATTTTAGGGGTTATCAGTAGTCTAATAGATTTCTTACAATATATTATGAATTATCTTGATGTTACTCGAACCTTCCCGCTGATATTGTGTAGAAAGTGTTTTTAATATTAATCTTACTATTTACAAAAGTGTACCAGCCTTTCATCCCGTTTGTTTCCATCACCAAATTCATTATCGTTCGGTCAACTCATCCGTTTTCATATTTTCCTACTTTTGCGTTAAAATCACCTATTACCGTTGAATAAGAAGTAAATTGATTATCAATGAGCGCTACCATTATCACTTACCACATTCGCTCGTATGGAAATGCAAAGCATCTTAGCGTTGTTGAGAAGTGTTTCTCAATCAACGACCTCTGTCAGGTTTACCTAAGGTATGCAATAAACTTGTGTGACATTAATATTGATGAGCCTTCCAACCAGTTGAATTCGGATGATTCTGTATGAATAGGCCACGACATTTCACTCAAATTTCTCAAGACACTCACATCATTTCTGTAATCCTCCTCAATCACTTAAAAATTTTAGAAAAAGATTTGTTTATAGTAACATCGTGTCATCCACGAGATCTGTTCCTAGTGTTTCTATCTCATTCATTGCGTTGGCGAGTTTGGCAGTCACAGACAAGCTGGGCACGTATCAAATTAAAATGTTGATTCTAAACTTCTTAGTGTCAAACCAGGAGATTTCTGGCCAGATAATGTGATACAACACCTGCCAGGGACTGGGGGCTATTATATTTTAATTTTCTGACCTAATTGGGTTTACCATCAGCAGCAATCTGTCTATCCTAGGACATACATCTTTCTTCTTAAATTGATCGTTAACCCCTGTTACAGAAGTTTTGCCAAAAAGTCGAGGAGCACTGCAAAAATAGGGATACAACACATCAAGTTCTTAGAATTTACTGCTGCTAGATGTTTTGCCACCTTGTTAAAGAAATCATATTGTTTACAGTTCACTCGGAATGGCATAGAAGCTAGATATTCGCAAGAGTATTCATAGACTTGTACAAATGCCCAAAAATGCAATAGTATGGACTTTTTTTTTCAAGGCGAAAATATTTCAAAAGCAAAAATATATCGAACAATTCCGGAAAGTGAAGGAGGTAACTCCCGAAAAGTGGTCAACCACGCAAGCTGTCTCAAGCACAGTAGGGCAGGCTATTTCGAAGTATGAGATATACCGTGTATCGTTATAATGCTACAAGCGGTTTAAAATGCCGAAAAAAGAAAAGGCAACTAACTATACCGATGATCTCTTAGCAAAAATAACCAGAAGCTGTCGCAAACTAAGACGAATTCATTTCGCTAACGATAAATCCATTGTTATGGATGATAAAAAATATTTCATCCTTAGCCAAGTTAGATATATGTATAAAGCCAAAGCTAAATTTTGAGAAGAAGTATTGTTCTGGTCTACCATATCATCTCCAGGCCTTTTGTTAGTTGCAAAAGAGGAGAGGCAGCGAAAGCTGAGGTTTATATGAAGAACTGTCTCACAAAATCAGTTAATTTTATCAATCAGCATCACGGAAATAAAAATTATATGATTTAGCCCGATCTATCATCAGCACCCTATTACTATAACATAGTTTTATCCACAGTACGCAAATATAACGCGCGTTTAGCTAGACATGTCAGCATCATCAAGATGTAAGTTTAATCATGTCCCAATTATGCTTAGATGATTAGCGAAACGCGCGTCGAGTGCAAAAATTCTGCTTAGGTATTTTGTATAAAACTATGTTGGTGTGCATTTAGTCGAAGGTTCTTAACCCAAATTAGTCATCATATTATACCAGAGCTATACTTTACCGGGTGAAAGCAAGAATCATTCCGTATGTGCCCAGGATAGATAATACTCCCAATGTCACCAAAGCCAGGCCAATTAAAACTTTTTGTTCTCGATAGGCTCAGAAAGTCTACAACAGTTGGAAAGCCTGAAACGAGCAGGAACTTCGGCAGCGGAGCTTCGGAAAAGTAAGGGAATAGTATATTATTTTATATGGAGGAAAAGTGATACTTTTCATGGCGCGCTCGTGTTTAACAGCCGAACGGAGTGAGGCTGGTAATAGAGAGCAAGCCATGAAAAGTAACTTTTCCTCCACATAAAATATGCTGTTTTTTCTTCAAATGTCGACAAATTAATGCAAAAACATCTCTTTTTAATAGTAATAATATCTAATTATTATTAAAGATAAATGGGTTCGCAAGGCGGCTTAGACCACGGTCGTAGGTGGCCTTGCTTAGACCGGTGTCGGTGAATATAATGTAACATAAAGCTGCCAGTGGACACTGTCAAAAATAATTATTTTTTTAAGATTGCGTCTTCGATTGCGTTTTAATTCCGTATTGATAAGCAGTTATTGAGTAAGTTCGATTAAATAATAACCAATTTGTTCCTAAATTAGTGATTTTTAGAAATGCAGTCACAAATTGAGTGATAAATACAAATTGTAGTTTAATAAATCTTGAGTTGTTGACGCTTATTTTGTTGTCTGTTTGTATTGTATCTATGTTGCTATGACAACACTTTTACCTCCGCCGGCGGAAAAGTGAAAAGTAAAGCTCCGGCGGAGGAAAAACGAAACTTCACAGCCGCCTACACAGTTGAGTAATGACGGATTTACTGACGTTTGAAGAAAAAAGAATATACATGACGCCCATAACATCAGGAGACCAGTTAGAGACTTATGTAGCAGGGGATAAGTTCGAGGTAGATGATATATTAGACAGGAGAAGCTATAGGCCTTGCATTCATTACCCCCAATCTATCGATATAAGTGTAATAACAGGAACTATTTTATTACTCTCCGAGAAACACACCTATTTCGACACCCTTGGTTACGTGGAACACGTTTTGTTTAGGTTAGTTAGTTTCAGTGAAACCTTATAAAGCACGCTGAGAATATTAAACAATCTTAAAAATGTTAGTTTTCCAAAAATATCGATTTTTTTCTTTTAGTACCTAAAAAAAGTTAGTTACGTGGTAAAGCGGTTGGCTGAATGTGTATGCTATTATTGCTATTAAACTTATTGATGCATCAGATTGAAAGGGTATTTATTTAACACGTTTCGCTTCAAAATTGTTAAATAATATGACGATTATTTTTCATATTTTACCTTACCAATGTCCATAATTTTTCATAGGTCACTTACACACGTACATTTTCGATACGGTGGCGTTTGGTTTGGTCTTTGAATTATGTGATAGTTGTAACTTCTAATATTTTAGGTAATTACAAATTGATTAGATTCAACTATATTTTAAGCAACAACATAGAAGCCAATCAGTAGTATTAATATTAATTACGATTGTCAGCTAAATTGCTTTCAGGGTTCGATACTCTTGTGCTGTGGTAGGCCTTTCTTAGTTAATATTTGAATGCCAGTAAATAATTAGAACAATTCATTCACGTAAATGGATTATTAATACCTATTTCCAGACTTTAAACGTGCTTTAATTTTATTTGTGCAGAATATGAAAATTTTTATATTAATAAGTTACACCTAGAATCCCATTGAAACTGTGATCATAGACTGGTATAGCTACTATTCAAATTAATATTAGAGTGAAATAGTAAACATGATATATTATGATGGCATTAAGTCCTAAAACTTTGCGTTTAATCTTTATTTTATAGTGAAGCACTAACTCGGAGACAAATTGTTTGCAAAAAAAAAACACTATTTAATACTGAGATCATATTAAAATTTATATTTCCGCTTCTCCTGCGTTTCATCTTAAAAAATGTATATATAATATCCTAAATCTGCTATATCGTATTCGGCTCAATCCAGAAAAATACCTAGAAAATATTTCAGCAATTCCCAAGCATCTTTATAGCAAAATAAAATGCTGCCATATAATAAGAACGTGTTAAACTAAAGAATCTGCGGTGGAAACTAATAAAAGTTTAATATTGTATGTGGGGGAGTTCCGTGTGTGTTTATATTACATTTTTCCGTTTGAGCTCCTACCAACCTAGTATGTGGCATTAAATTATGGCAGATAAGTATGAAGCCAAACATGGATATGGAACAAATGCATTTTTTATGTTGGTATTTATTGTAGCTATTCGTGATTGGCCAGGTTTTTTTTAATTATTCGTCGGCACTTAATTACATCAAAAAAAGATCAATTTATACATCAAAGGTAAGACTTTCAACACGTCGCGTCGTGACCCATATTATGTGTCAATTAATTAAAAAAAAAACGCCGTCAAGATAAACACATTGCCTGTACGGCTCTTAAATTATCAACAGATCCTCAAGTTTATACTTCATATTTTCTTAACTCGTGTTTCGTTATCTGATTAACTTGACCTATATTCCTGAAGCGTACATTCAAGCTGTGCATTACAGAGTGCATATCCGACATCGTTAAACTATCAAACGTAGCGTTTCAAAGAACCGAATACATGTTTAATTAATTGCCGAAAGTGCAATTGCATTAAGCCGTTTATCCGCTTAATATTAGACAATTTTCAGTAGTCAAAAATCATCTGTTGAAGGGGGGAATACGTTTGCTCCATTCAAATGTTGAAATATATTGCCTTAAATTAAAAGAATGCCCAGCTGTTTTTTTTTTGTTTTAGGTAAGTCAAATCAATAATCAGTTGTACCACTGCTATCTGTCATATGTTGAATCGCAAAATGGACAGCATAATACAGGCTTTAAACTTTGTATTACATTTTTATGGAAATGGCATAAATACTAATGGGAGATCCTATGGCACTCGACAAGCGGCGTGTGTGCGAAGATGTTGATTGTGACGGTTAAATTGCTGCAGGTTGTAATTCGTGGGAAATAGATGTCCTGTGAGTGAATTCCACAGAGATGTAGTGCGCCAAACAAAGGAGTCATAATAAAGCGATGTCTAGGTGTTTCCAGTTGTACGATGAACGGGTGCGCTCTTGCCGTCTGTCGCGAATGTCTGACAGGCGTTGCTGGGGACAGGATGAGGCGGGCCAAACTCTAGGAATGTCTGCCGTAAAAATATCTAGAAAACAGGGAGATCTCGGCCGCATGTCTGCGGCATTCTAAATTATCCAAATGCCGGGTCAACTTTGGGTCGCCGACGAAACGCACAAGTCCCTTCTGAATGGAATCCAGCAGCTGCGAAATAGCATACCAAGCATCTGCGAGCCTGACTTTGCTGTTGACCGAGACACCCAGTAGTCCAATTTGCGAGGATGAAGGAATGGTCAGTCCTATCATAATGATATCAGGAATGGTTGTAATATGCTCTTGTCTGCAGTGATAAGTTTCAGTCGCTGTAAAAGTTTTTCTGATCCAAATTGGAAGCAAGGGTACTGTCATCGGCAAAACCGTAAACAGGACTATTGGTTTCGGTCAGCAGGTCATTAATATAGATGAGGAACAGAACTAGTGAACGTATTGCGCCCTTTGTCTTAGGAAATTTACATAATAACGGAAATAAAAATTTGATATATTATAACGGCATAATCAACATGATCATTATGGTATTACTCGGAAGTAAGGCAGCTAATCAACAAAAATGGCAATGGCAACTGAAATCAAGATTTGATCTTGGATATCAAGCGTCAAAAAATTAAGAAATAGAAAGACTGATGGAGCTGGGAAAGACTGATGGAGCTGTCTATAAGACAATAATAATCATAGAACAAGCATAAAAAATTCATTCATAATTGTTTAATTGGAAAAAAATCGATACGTGCCTAAGATCCCATGGCATAAGTAATAATCATTAATAAAATATTATGTGGTGACTTGTCGTGTCAAAATTCGAAACTAGCTCATACTGTCTAAAATAACCATCATCGTTTCTAGAGCGCTTTTTTTACGATTTTTTACGTAGATTGCCGACAAGTACCGTAGAATGGGGTTAATTGGTACAAATTTGGAACATTTCTTGCTGGTACTTCAAACATGTAGATCCTTATTTTCTAACTTGTCTACATTTATTTGGAAAGGTAATAGGTGTATCTGTCTTATCTGAAACAATGAGCCTTCCCCTTTAAGGAGGTGGCTATATTTTTGTTTATAGTTGTACCAAATTACCCCGTGGGGTGGGGCCATTTGAAACTAATCTCAAATTACATTAAAACTCGATTAATATAATACACTGATATAGGGCGGTCGAAGAATTACTTCCGTACGGCTTATTGAAGAACACTTCCAGGCGTGGTTGTGGAACGACTATATCGGCTGGAACAATGCGGTGCAGAAAGACACGGGAACCTACTGCACTATGCTCCCATGAAAACATAAATTAAGTGTCGCCTTCTATTGGGAATTTTTCGTCAGGCGAACCGACTAACCACCGGCGCTGTTCTGCGTCCAGGGTAGGCAGTGAAATTAGTTACTGGGCATGTGGCAGTGGACCGCTGGGCTCAACATGGAAAAACTGCGACCAGCGAAGACACCCGTATGGCAACCTGGAATGTTCGAGGGCTGTTGCAGACTGGGAAGCTTCGAATAATGCAAAATGAACTTAAACGCTGCAATATAGAGATTGTAGGAATTGCGGAGACACACTGGCGAGGTAGTGGTCATTTTTGCGCTGCTGATTTCCAAGTATATTTTTCCGATTTGGAAGACCGAAACTACCGAGGTGTTGCATTGATGGTATCTAACCGACTAAACAACGTAGTCACCGGATACAAAGCTATAAGTCAACGCATATTCTGCGTTCGATTTAATGAAGCTCCTTGCAATGTTAACATAAACCAAGCATATGCACCTTCAACAGAAGCTAGTGATGAAGAAGTGGAAAACTTCTATGCTTCCCTCGAAACCTTGATTAATGAAATACCAAACCGCGAGATCGTAGTAATTCTGGACGATCTAAATGCCACTTGGACGTACGCGCGAGGACGATCATGTGCGCCATGTTGTGGGGAAATACGGCATAGGAACTAGAAACGATAGGGGTGAAAGACTGATGCAATTTTGCATTGACAATAACTACTGCATCACGAATACAGTATACAAACAACATATACGCCGTCTATTCACCTGGACCTCACCAGATTAGAAGATCAACAACCAGATAGACTACATCTTAATAAGAGGACGCAGGCGAACATCCATTTTATCGGTAAAGACACTCCCGGGGGCTGACTGCGGATCGGAACACCAACTCTTAGTATGCAAATTCCGAATAAAACTCCAAGCATGCAAGAGATCAATCCCAAAATCCAAGCTACCACTGATATTGGATGAAGCTTCCTTCAAGACTGCCTTGGATCGTAACATCGAAATCAATATACTGCCAAAACAATATGCAAGCAAATCCAAACAAGTTGTGGATGGACACAAAACTCACAATAATATCAACGCTAGAGGCAACACAACCGAAAATCAAACCTGTCAAGAAATAACATTGGATGTCTGATGCCACTCTTGACATAGTGGAAACTAGGAGAAAACTTAAAACCAGCGGCCTTACCAACAAGGAACAACAAGGTGAGTATAAGAAACTGTCAAAGCTCATCCAGGCAAACTGCAGAAAGGGCAAGAATGACCACCTCAACAATATCTGCAAAGTAATTCAACGACATGCCAATACTACACAGCCGAAAGATGCGTTCGAGAAAATAAAATTAAATTCAAGCCTCGCACCTGGGCGATCTGCGATTCCAATGGCAACCTAAAAACAGACATAGACAAAATCACCGAAATCTGGAGGAAATACTGTGAAAACCTCTACAGTGAAGAACAGATTGAAACCCCAGATATTACCAATTGGGACGAAGAACCCGGCATACTACTACAGGAAGTACACGCGGCCATCAAGAGACAAATAATAAATCCTCTGGAATTGACATAATTACTGCGGAAATTCTAAAAACACTGAGCGATGAAGGAATAAAAGTAATTTGCATGATCTGTCAAATGATATGGAGGATAGGAATACGGTCCAACGAATGGGCAACCTCAATTACTATCCCCCTGCACAAAAAAAGGGGCCACATCCAAATGCGATAACTACCGTTCTATAGCTCTTATACCTCATGTAAGCACAGTCATGCTCCACATTATACATTCTAGACGACTTTCACTGCTTGGCAAATTACTCCTGAGCAGGCTGGGTTTGTTAAAGGGCATGTCACAAGAGAGCAGATATTAAACCTGCTCCAACTGATAGAAAAGGCTATGGAATATTACACGCCCATGTATATCTGCGTAGTCGACTATGTGAAGGCTTTTGATAGAGCTAAATGGCACAAACTGTGACCAACCCTCATAGAAATAGGAGTACCAGAGCATATCGTTCTCCTGATTGTTGATTTATATAAAGAAGCGCCTAGTCGATAAGCATCTATCCTCCGAATGCAAAATAAAAAAAGGAGTAAGACAAGGCTGCATACTCTCACCACTGTTATATAACCTATACAGCGAAAGTATCATGCGCTACGTATTAGATGACTGGCACGGAGGGGTCACAATAGGCAGGAAGAAAATCTCCAATCTCCGATTCACAGATGACACATTGCTACTGGCGAGCAGCGCAGATGAACTCATAGCCCTATCCGAGAGACTAGAACGCGTCAGTCTGGAGTGTGGTCTTCAAATAAACATCAAGAATACGAAAGCGATGATTGTTGGCCGCGCAAATGATGACTGGCCAAATATCCTTAACCTCGGAAAATATGATGTAGTCGAGCAGTTTATATACCTGGCTGTCATTATTAATAACAAGGGATGCTGTGAACCCGAAATACGCCGGCGAATACAACTGGGAAGAACCGCCATGTCCCAGCTTACTCCAGTGTGAAAGGATAGCAACATAACACGTAACACGAAGATCAACCTGGTCCATGCGCTAGCCTTTTTTGTATTTGGCTATGCGGCGGAGACATGGACACTGCGTGCGGCTGACCGTCGCGTCGCGTCGTCGAATGGATGCGTTCTAAATGTGGTGTTGGGGGAGAATGCTTAGAATACCCTGGACTGCACGACGTACTAATATCTCTTTTCTTAACGAGATTAAAGCCAAACAACGACTCTCAAGTCTGGTTTACTCTCGCATATTGAAGTTCTTCGGATATATAACGAGAAGTGATAACATGGAAAAACTGATCGTGCAAGGTAAGCCAAATGGCGGGCGAAGAAGAGGAAGATCTCCCTACCGCTGGATAGATACCAT
Source organism: Pissodes strobi (assembly GCA_016904865.1). Lineage (NCBI taxonomy): Eukaryota > Metazoa > Arthropoda > Insecta > Coleoptera > Curculionidae > Pissodes > Pissodes strobi. The sequence goes on from MU181962.1 coordinate 307,090, forward strand.
CAGGCAGTTTCTCCACACTGACATTGAGACCGCCTGTACGTGGAACGGCTGACCGATCGTAATGGCGAGATACCATCAAGCAGGTGATCAACACACTTGAGGGGCCCTGATGGAGAACGACATTCATGACTTGCCACTACACGTCTGCCAAGACGTTAGACTAAGAAGAAGGAGAATATCAATTGTTGAGGCTTTTTGGGACACCAAAAATAAATTAAAAAAAAAATCATTTATTTTATAGGTTGTAACAAAAAGTTTGCAAATAATAACATTATCCTAAGTTGCACAAAATAAAAAGGAAACGTTATTTGGCAAAAAAGAAACAGAAAATTTGATTTGTTTTTACTCTTCAAAAATCAAAAGACATGAGCTCAGTAATGAAACTGTAAAATGTCCTGCTTCCTGTTCCCGTTAATGTCTGGTCTTCTTTGTTTCCTTTTTAATTCCACATGCAGTGTCCAGTCAAGAATTTGCTTAACTTGATCGATAAAATACTTTGTACTTTTCTTTACTTCATACTCGATCACTATCCGGCTGCCTTCTTTAACCTCAGCTAAAATAATTGCTCCCTCGTCGCTGGAAATTTCAGTAGATTTGGAATGTTGTAAGGATTTTTTTATATTCATTAGTGCAGATAATCACTATTATCGGAATAAAAATCAGATTCATAATTTTCAGGCCTTTTTTCTTTACCGCCTGTAATATATCCGGTTTTTTTTTCGAGTGGTAATGGAGGCGTTTTTAATCTGTGTTTGCAGTAACTTCACTTTTATCGGAAGAAGTATCATCTTCTATATTTTCGAATCTACTCACTTCATCGTCGCTAGAATTCTCAACATGGTCTAGTCATTTACGCTGACATATCGTGTGTTTCAGCGGACTGTCAGGCTCCACATTAAACCTCTTACGTCCAGCAACTTTCTTTGTTTGGTCCCCAGACCTGATATCTTTTAAAATACTTATTATAACGTCAGATACTACATTAGCAACATTTGCTGGTGCCTGTGATCTAAGTATTGATGGGTCTAGAGGATATTGCCCAGTTTTGGAAAATCCTGGCACCAAATTTGACAAGCTCTTTCTTCCTTCCTTTTTTGCAACTTTGTTAAAAGGCTAGGGAATGCATCTTTTATGTGGCAAACATATGACGGCAATATTCAACTACTCTTACTCCTGGAAAACTTCCTGTGAAAAGTGTGGCGAGAGGTCCTATAAGAACCTAAAAAAAATAAAAAAATTGGTTGACCAAAAATTTTGGAACAAAATAGAGCCTACCTACCTTTTGACAATCTTTGTTCCGAAAGAATGGTACAACTACAGTGAAAAACCAATCCTCAAGCAAATTGAACCATCCACTCTTGGAACGATTGTGCCTTGTCCTTTTAAAACCACGGCTGGTCCAGGAATCCCATAACTGATCTGCCTTGTAAACAACATATATTAGAAGAAGCTGTCCATCGGCTGTTCTCTCATGCATAAGACGAATTGCAGTTTTGGTGGCATTAATTATCCTCCCTGGGTATCTGGTGCCCATCTTATAAATTAATTTTTATATCCCGGCTCGTCTGTGTGATTTGTCTCATCGAAATTTATAATTAGAGATGGATCAGTCCCAGGCAACATGTGGGATGCATTTTCGAAAAACCGATCTAAAACTTCTTCTGAAGGAGCGACCCTTTTTGTTGATATATTAGCAGAAAGGCGATCAGATATTTAATTTCTCTATCGTTTAATAAAATTGACAGCCCAATCTTTTCCCGGCATGTTGACGTATAATGTTCTGTCCCGAACTCCTTTCTTATCGATATATCGTTTCACCATCATTCTTACCACCATCAAATGGGTAGCCCCATGAAGCAACCGTGTTCAGATTTTGTACAAACACAGTTTCTTCATCATCGTTGAACAGGCTTGGTCTACCCAGAGTCGTTTGCTGCCTATTTTCACCCAGAAGATTCGTTCCTACCATGGACGTGGGATTACTATACTTTTCAGCTGCGGCTCTAATATTTAGTTTTTGTTTTTTATGTCATTTAGGATTTTCGAAGTATGGCATGGCTTAATTTTTTTTTCCTTTTCGGCAACTAGTCATTTTGCTTCGATAGTTTCAACCATATTTACAGCCTAGAGGCAAAAAAATCACTGTTACCGCCATATATTTCATGCTTTTCGCTGCCCCAATTAACCCGCCAATGTCCCAAATAACCCAACTTTTATGTCCCAAATTACCCAACCCAAGAAAATAGCCAGTAAAAAATCTAACGTGTAACATATCTTTACAATATTTTTGTTGAGTTATCATCTACAGTCATCTAGCAACTAGTTGCTACTATCAGACTTACCTTATCACTAGCAGTCCAATTCCGAGAACAGAAAGTTGGACACTATCGTTTTTTTACTTCGATTTTCACAATTTCTTGCCAGTCACCTCACGCTTCCAAAAGTTAATCCTACGGACTGAACTGTGTCATCACGTTCATTCTAAAACATGCTACCATGTGGTGCCGCACGCACATTTTGGCTAAAGGTTCACCTGTTGCGGGCGTTGCTAAATGTCTTTTTTTTTATTATGTCCCAAATAGCCCCGCGGTTTCCAAATAACCCCGTTCTACGGTAATCGATGTTTCTATGAAAAAATATTTTTCGAGAAAAACTATTCATTCTTCATTCTTTGACCTACAAACCGATGTTTTTACCTTTTCCTCTAAAAGTATTTTTTCCAGTATTTTTGAAAAAAAAACATTGAGGAAGTTTTTCTCCTTTAAATTCCCTATCGAACTGTCGTTCCGCTTCTTCTATATCCCAGGGAAAGTATACTGAACGCGACTAACTGTTCCTTTCTCACTTTGCCGAGGTCCCGACTTTACACGAATGAGCGTCACATAAGCAAGCCTAATACGCCACGCCTGACGGTTGAGTCTCATTCGCTACCCAGAAAGAAATGGTGCTGCACGCGCCAACAAAATGTTCACTTCAAAAATAATGTCAATATATTCAGTGGAGTTTTAAATAAATAGTTCAATTGAACACTAGGTAGTTCTTTTGGACGATCTTTGATTAAACTAAATACAGAAAGCAATAAAGATAAATTTCCAATAAACTGAGAGCAAAAAGTTCAATTACTTATCATGTCCCAGAATATAGGTCAAGTTAACTAAACTAGATCGATGGATATCGAAGAATGCAAGAAATATTGCTGTTTACAATCGCGCTGGGATTTTCAAATGAATGGTATGGATCGTATCTTTTTCAGCGCTTTTCCACAGTTTTCACTTAAAATATTGCTCGATAAATCTTCTGGTTTTTGTCTTTATATATGGTATTGTTTTATGTATTAGTCGGTCGCGATACAATGGGACAAAAACTGCTCCCAAAATGAGTTGGGATCAATTCGAATACCAGACCCTGACTTTGAAAATATGCTTTTTAGAAGTCTGCAAGGGGATTACATATTTTACATAAGCAAATAATTTTTCCTTAGGTAAAATTATCACATCAAGATCAGGGGAAGTCATATAATAATTGCGTCGTCAATAAAGAAAATATTGTAAGGAAATAACAATCTTCAAAAAACACAACGAATTAACAAAAATGCAAATAGAAATGTGCCTTATATAAATCAATTCACTGAAACCTGTTTCTCCTAAACTACGGTTCTGTTATTTAAGAAATATACACTAGGTTTTACGAGGAAATGGGAATTTCCAAATTTAAAAGACACTTTTATCTTCGCGCGCACTTCATGTTCGACTTCAATTGCGAAAATACGTCTGTATTGTGAAAGATTTGTTCTTTTGATTCTAGATATGGAGTCTCTATTTTACATGTATTTATTGGTTGGTTTTAAAATCCTCTAATGGGGGTTCTGATTTTCGTCGTGTGAGAGGAAAACGACGTTTAAAGGTCTATCGCAAGTCGATGTTTAATGCATTACTTTCAAAGGAAATGCCAATAAAAGGTAAAATATATACATAATGCATGGAGCAGAGCTTCGATACCTACAAGAGCATGGTGGGCATGTTATGATCAATGCAATGCAACGATATCATTTAAAAATAAGTGATATATAGTAAAGATGTCCAATTCGAATTACCAAAAGAGTACCAATTGTTCTCAGATTTTTATAACTTTAATTCAAAAATATGTTTTACCCTCTAATACAGTTTTCTTTACACATTCAATATTCGCTATGTGTAAGGTCCTCCTTTGTTTTAAAATTATCGGGAAAATGCCCTTTTCAGGGAAAATGTAAACACATCGATTTCTGGGCAAAATTAAAGTTTTTATTCTTTTCTCGAAAAGTTATTAAAAAAAAAACAGTAATTAAACAATAATCTACGCCAAAAACTGTATTGGAAAGTACATTGGAAGTGATGATGTCTTTTGTACAGGGTGAGCTAGTTGAATTTAAACATGTTGCCATTTCGACTTTTGACAAGACACTATTTAATATTTTATTACTAAAAAACCGAACAATCCAGAGAAGTCACACTTTCGTTCATTAAATATAGTGGATATTAGCAGAACATACCAATAACCGCATCGCATCGGTCTGATTGAAAATGTCGAATTAGTGATTTTTAGATTTTCAATTTGAATAATCTGTTTTAGGCGTGCGTGCCAGCCAATGTATAGCTATGTTCAAGACTCAATTTCTGATTCGTAAAACTAGTGATCTCTGCTATAAAAAAGACTAATTGAGGTTAAATTGAAGATTGCAGAAAATTGTAAAAAAATTATTGCAATACGTCTGCAAATTTCACAAATTTGAATAGATAACTTTGCTTTTGATACATTATAGGATATTTTAAGGAATACGTCCTGCTATAGTTTGATACGACGTTACACGTTAAAATATGTATATTTATACATTTAATTGCTTCAAATCTCATTGAAATTAGTTTGATTTTGGAAAAATGCATTAGGATAGGAGACTCAATGATATCTGATTTTTTTCCAAGTAGTTTTGAGAAGATTCTCTTGTAACCTAGAATGATAATCGTTATGCATCACTAATACTGAATTACCGAGAATATACAGGGTGAGCCATCGAAAACGTACCGCAAGGCATAACCGGTAGGGAAATTTTTATTTTTTTTTTTCAAAAAACCCAAAAACACGTCAATTTTGTTTGTAAGGGAGACAACTTTTGCCCCAAAAAAGATTGCAAAATCTTCAACCCTCTAAGTGGGGGTGTCATCCCCTAAATTTTTTCAAATGGGAATGGGGATTTAATGGTACCTTATTAAAAAGTGCTATTAATTCCCTATACGTTGCTGCCTATTTTTTGAAAATCGGTCAACTCGTTTAGAAAATATGAAGGATTGAAATTCGAAAAACACATTTTTAAAAAACGCATAATTTAAATCAATTAAAAAAAAACTTACCGAATTAATCAAGCAAATGCTGAAAATGTTGCCCGCCAACCTCCATACAGTAATCGAACATTCTGAAGAACTTATTGAACTCTAAAATACCAACAAAACGTTTTGGTCAAAAATGCAAATAAGTAATTCGTTTTTATTTCAAAATGCATCGGAGAATTAAATTTGGCTCAACTTTCTTTTAGCTGAAATGGGTTATGTAAAAACTGTGTTTTTGTTTGTTTATAAAAGGTCTGTCTGAACATAGAAACACAAATTATTTTTTTCGGAAATGCGTAATTTCCGTTTTTGAGACTTTAGATTAGCTGAAATCGGTTACATAAAAATTAGTTTTTGTTTAATGTTCTAGACATTTATTCAGAGCCCAGGAATCAAATTTTTTTTCCGGAAATACATCATTTCTTTTTTTTTTAATTTTTTTCAATTTTTTTTTTAGTTAAGAATAGCTAAAATCGATTACATAAAAACTAGTTTTACCTTAGTAATTGAGACATTTATTCTAATCGCAGAAACTAATAACTATTCTCCGGAAATGCGTCGTTTCCGTTTTTCAAGAAAATTTAATTTAATTTAAATAACTTTAATTTAAAGTCAACTAATTGTGCAATTTGGGTCAGGTTGGATTATCGTAAGCGCGCAAAGAGCGCTTATTTAATTTTGCAATTTGGAGTTTGGGTTAGCTTGAGTCACAGTAAGCGCGCGAAGCGCGCTTGTTTAGCTTTGTAATTTGGGTTAGTTTGGGTTAGCTTGGATTAGTTTGGGTTAGTTTGGATAAACTTGGGTTAGTTTGGGTTAGCTTAGGTTAGTTTGGGTTAGTTTGTTTAAGCCGGGTCACTGCAAGTCATTGCAATTTGAAGTTTGGGTTAGCTGGAGTTGCGGAAAGCGCGCGAAGCGCGCTTGTTTAGCTTTGTAATTTGGGTTAGCTTGGATTAGTTTGGGTAGTTTGGATTAGCTTGGGTTAGTTTGGGTTAGCTTGGGTTAGCTTGGGTTGGTTTGGATTAGCTTGGGTTAGTTTGGGTTAGCTTGGGTTAGTTTGTCTCAGTAGGGTGTCTGCAGCCAGCCATCTTTTTTGTAAACAAGGAAATCAAAGTATCAAAAATTGCTAGAGACAGAGGAATTATATGTGTGAAGCTAGAAAATTTCAGAGTTATTGGTTGCTATGTTTCTCCAAACATAAATATAAAAGACTATGAGGAGTTCATCGATCGACTATCAGACATGGTGCGCATGGAGGAAGGCCATACCATTGTACTGGGTGATTTTAATGCGAAAGCAGCAGATTGGGGCTCCCATTTCAACGATCGCAGAGGTCAGATCCTAAATGAGGCTTGTGCACAATTAGAGCTGTTCCCGCAAAACAGAGGGAAAGAACCAACTTTTGTGAGAGGTGCGGCTCAATCTCACATAGATATAACTTTCATGACTCCTGAGTTGTCAAGGAAACTGGAGAGCTGGACAATTCTTGATAATGAACCGTTAACACCGCATAGGCACATTTTATTCAAAATCAATGAGAAGGTGAAAAGTAGGTTCTATATGAGAGGCAAGATTAATTTAGACACTCAACGCTTCGCAGAAGCCCTGCGGTCGGGCATATCCCATAACTGGGGCTCAGTGGACATTGGCGATTTTAGGAACATGTTAAGTAGGGCTTTCAAGGACTCCAGGGTGATGGCAAATGGGCGCATAAAAAATAGCGTACCATATTGGTGGAATAGCAACATTGAAGCCTGCAGAAACGAATGTATATCTTTAAGAAGAAAATACCTAAGAAACAGAAACAGACAACTGGACACCTCTCAAGTAGACTTCGATGCCTACAAAGGAAAGAAAAAAGAGCTCAAGAAGCTAATTAACACAGAAAAGAAGAACCAGTGGAAGGCTCTCTGTGAAGAACTGAACAACGATATATGGGGCCAGGCGTATAAGATCGTCATGCATAAACTTAAGCCCTGGGGTCCCCCATTCCAGCTGGCTGACGAGATAAGAGGCAAAATTATTGATGGTCTTTTTCCGAAACGAGATGATGATTTGGGCGAGGCGACTATTGAAGAGAATGTGGAGCTCTTCACTCTTGAGGAACTGAGGCTTGCTGGTGAGAAGATAAAGCCAGGTAAAGCACCGGGTCCAGATGGCGTGCCCCCAGAGGCCATAAAAATTCTGATAGATACTCTTCCTCAATACTCCTTAGAAGTTCTGAATAGTCTTGTTAAAACCCAAAGATTCCCCCATGATTGGAAGATTGCCAAACTGGTGTTAATCCGCAAGCCGGGAAAGGCATTCGATGCTCCAAACGGTTATAGACCTCTTTGTCTTATTAATACAATGGCAAAGCTCTACGAGCACCTTGTAAAACAACGATTAGAAGTAGAGATCGAGGCTCGGGGAGGTTTATCAAGCAATCAATACGGGTTTAGGAAAGGAATGTCAACAATTAAGGCTGTAAGGAGAGTTTTGGATATCGCTAACCAAACTAAGTTTGGCGGCGAAGGGGAGAGATGGTGCACTTTGCTCACCCTCGACGTTAAAAATGCGTTTAATTCTGCAGCGTGGAGCATCATTCTGGAGAATCTCCGATTGAGAGGCATCTCGGGCTACCTTGTGAATATCGTGAAAGACTATTTTAGGAATAGATATATTACTACTGGGAAGGATCTCATTCGGGTATCTGCTGGAATTCCTCAGGGGTCGGTTCTGGGGCCCCTATTATGGAATGTCCTGTATGATCCGGTGCTTGGGCTGCAATATCCAGAGGGGATTGTAGCAATAGGGTTTGCTGACGACTTGGCGTTGGTGGCTTCCTCAAAGAACAGGGACACCCTGGTGGAAAATATGAATCTGGCACTAAGGTGCGTTAGTCGTTGGATGTGGCAAAACTACCTTGAACTGGCACCGGAAAAAACGGAGGCGGTTATTTTGAGCGGTAAGAGGGACAGGACCCAGATCATGTTCAAACTCAATGATATACAAATAAGACCCACTAAATACGTAAAGTATCTAGGGATCCTGATAGGGGAGAATATGGGATTTGGCAAACATATCGAGGAAGCTACAAAGAAAGCAGGCGACAAGCTGGGAGTACTTATGAGGACCTTGCCCAATGTGGGAGGACCAGATATGGAAAAAAGGCTGATCTACTACAACGTGGTAAAGTCCATAATTTTGTATGGTGCTCCTATTTGGCATAGGATAACACACATTGATAAATATAACAAAATGCTGGAATCTCTGCAAAGGAAAGCACTTCTGAGGATAGCACGAGGCTATAGGACTGTTCCTACTGTGGCATTGCAGGTAATCACTGGTGCCCCACCTATGGATCTGTTGGTAGAAGAGAGGAGAATCCTCGCAACTAGTGACCAAGTAATCTCCCCCGAAATAAGAACGTTAGCCAGGGATGAAACCAGAGCCACTTGGCAAAGACGGTGGAATGAGGAAGAACACAAGGGCCAATGGACAAAGAGGCTCATACCAAATCTAATCAGATGGCTGGACTGTAAGCACAAAAATCTAGATTATTTTCTAACCCAGGCTCTAACGGGTCATGGTTCCTTCAGGACCTATACGAAGAAACTGGGTAAAACTAATGATATCTGTTTCTACTGTGGAAATATCGATGATCCTGAACATACCCTGTTTCTATGCCCTAGATGGCACCAGTACAGGCGTACAGCCAATGTCCAACTAGACCTGGACCTGCAAGTTGATAACTTTGCAGATCTAATGATTCAATCCAAGGAAAATTGGACTATTATCCACACAATGGTTAAGAAGATAATGATGAATAAAGAAAAGGAAGAAAGAATGGTGATAGAGTAATACATAGTGCGAAGGCTTGGAAGACTGGCGAGGAATTTATGACAAAAGTAATGACAAAAAAAGAAAATGACGAAAGATTGGGACGACAGCAAAATTAGTAGGTTGACAGCCACGCAAAACTGGGTCCAATGACGATGTTATGCCCATCCGGGTGGTTCCGTTATTGGTTCGATGTACAGGGGGAAGGGTTTAGTCGGTAGGTGATCTTTTGAAAAAGACGCCAACCCGACACTACCCGGGCAAATAAGATCGCCTCGTGCCAGCTCGGGTGTCTGTCCAGCAGATTCCTAATCCCCTTAATAAAAAAAAAAAAAAAAAAAAAAGTTTGGGTTAGTTTGGG
>MU181962.1:316732-406780 GCA_016904865.1 Pissodes strobi
GGGTGTCTGTAAGCGCGCGCAGCGCGCTTATTTAATTTTGCAATTTGAATATGTTGTCGTTTTAAATGTACAATTTTTATGTCAGTGGAATTTTATACCTAGGTACTATTATTAAAAAATTTCAGTTAAATCGCGTGCTTTTGTCGTTAAATTTAATAATTTATGCATTTGTAATAAAATATTGAAATAATTGTGAAAATTCTAAAAAATAAAATAATGATTAAAGATACGTCACGCCACCCATGGTTACTAATTCTTAATTTGTCCAATATCATCTGAAATGGAGAGCTGTTGTAACAAAGGCATCTTGGATGTTGCAAATAGGGATATATTGTTTAAGGGACACATACCTAAAAATTATTTTCATTAACATTTCCTGAAAAATTAGCAACTGAAAATCAGTACGACTCGTTAATTTATACTAGAAACGTTGTAAATTACATTTTAATTTTGCGAGACATAATATAACGTAATAGACTTCTTTTTTTTTATTAGCATTTTTTTGAAACACGAAAATAACGCATTACCGGTGAAAAGTTTTTAGTTCTTGCGATTAGAATAAATGTCTCAAGTACTAAGGTAAAACTTATTTATATGTAACCGATTTCAGCTATTCTAAACTAAAAAATAAAAAAATTAAAAAAAAAAATCTGAAAAAAAATTAAAAAAAAAAGAAATGATGCATTTCCGGAAAAAAATCTTTGATTCCTGGGCTCTGAATAAATGTCAAGAATATTAAACAAAAACTAATTTTTATGTAACCGATTTCAGCTAATCTAAAGTCTGAAAACCGGAAATGACGCATTTCCGAAAAACAAAATTTGTGTTTCTATGTTCAGACAGACGTTTTATAAGCAAACAAAAACACAGTTTTTACATAACCCATTTCAGCTAAAAGAAAGTTTAGCCTTAAATTTAAATGATAAGGATAAATTCCTTTGACTTTGTTTTCTAAATAATTACCTTTTTATGTATATACTGATATACGCAATGCCGTGCGTGATGTGAGAAACTTTCTCAGAAACAGTGTCAGTGTCTATTTTTCCTTGGATGCGTACTGTAGTGTCCCCGCCCAGCTCCCCTATTCGCGTCCCGGTCCCGTAAGTATCTATTTGTTAATAACAAATTATAGAAGCAATTTTACTAAGGTGCGGTGGCGGATTATTGTTATATTTCACCTATATAAACACGTTAAAAAGGAATTTTTCAAAAATCTCTTATAATAGCGAAAACCCGTTTTCTAAATAATTACCCATAAAAATATTAAATGCGGTACACAAATAGTAATAATTATTGTTTCCATCATAGTAATGTCACGTTACAAATAAAAAAATGTCAGTAAATGACATAACGCTGGCAACGGCTAACTTCAGCCCAAATATTAATAGTGTTGCCAAATTGCTTTGTCAATTTTGAAATCCTTTGCATTGGTGATTTGACAATGGTAAAAATAAATGATAAATGTAATAAAAACGGGTTTGTCTCTTCACTATCCCAAGCTAAGCAAAACCATTCAAAACTAACCCATACTAACCAAAACTAACCCATACAAACCCAAATTAAACAAAACTAACCAAAACTAACCCAAACTAACCAAAGTAAAGAAGCAAGCGCGCTACGCGCGGTTATCTCTTTATTATCCCGAACTAAGTAAAACCAACCAAAACTAACCCTAACTAACCAAAACTAACTCAAATTAACCCAAACTAAATATGCAAGGGCGCTAAGCGCGCTTGTCTCTTCACTATCCCCAACTAAGCAAAATTAATTATAGTTGGTTTCGATTTTTTTTGCTTAATCTGGGATAATACAGACAAGATCGCGTAGCGCGCTTGTCTCGTCTCTCTTCTTTAGTTAACTAGGGTTTGGATTGATTTCGGTTAGTTTGGTTTAGTTTTGGTTAGTATGGGTTAGTTTTGGTTAGTATGGGTTAGTTTTGGTTGGTTTTGCTTATTTTGAGACAGTAAAATAAAAAAGTGCGCGTAGCGCGCTTGCCTTTTTACTTTGGTTAGTTTGGGTTAGTTTTGATTTTTTTGGGTTAGTTTTGGTTAGTTTTGGTTGGTTTTGCTTAGCTTGGGAGACTGAAGTGACAAGCGCGCGTAGCGCGCTTGCCTTTTTACTTTTTTCACTTAAATTTTGAGAAAATTAAAATGTATGTTTTGCTGCTAATTTGTTGTTGCTTTTATGAATAAAATGTTTTACATTAACCCTAAATGGATATAAAATGTATAAAAAGTATATTGTACATAGAATCTGGAATGTACAGGGCGGCTCACATTCACGCCTGTGTACCGGGAACTCGAAAACCGTAAGAGATACACTGTCGATTAAATTAGGGCAAAATTGCGCAGTTAGGTGCCTAACAATATGCCGTTTAGAAAGTTTAAAAAAAAAAAATATTTTCGAAAAAAAAATCGCAATGTTGGAAAAATCGTTTTATTTTTTCCTGAGGTTATTTAAAAGGGGATTTCAAATTGAATTGCACTTTTGCATTGCCATTTTTTGTGCTCTATATTCAATGGTGATGTCTAGTTTGGAATCCAACTTTCTTTTTTTAAATACAGACCTTAATTTTGTTTTATCGTTTTCAAATGATATTGTCGTTATTAATATGAATATGTTTTTTTTTATTTTTTTTTTATTTATTTTGCTTTGGGGTAAAAAATAAACGAACCTGTTTATTTAATTTTACTATTTTTTATTGAAAATGAAGGCTCCAATTTTCCGCTTTATACGAAAAACATAATAAAACATTTTAATAGCTTATGTATAACGATTTCAAAAGTAACTTAAACAATTTAAAATTACGCCCAAGCAAAATAAGTAGGTACATATATTCAAACAAAACAAATTAAAAAAAAAAGAAAATCCCATATTCATATTAATAACGCCAATATCATCTAAAAAAAAAACGATAAAAAATATAAGTTCGCATTTAAAAAAAGAAAGTTGATGATGACCCGAGCGCAGATTCCAAACGGATTCCAAACTGGATACCACTGTTCGATAGAGCGGAAAAAGTGGAAATGCAAAGGTGAATTTGAAATCCGTTTTTGAATAAGCCTTGGAAAAAAAAATAGAAAGATATTTCACAATTTAGGTTTTTCCGGATACTCCGGAAATACTCGAAGTTTTTAAACTTTCTAAACGGAATATTGTTCGGCACATAAATGCGCAATCTTTCACTAATCGAAAAGATACTGTATCTCTTAAGGTTTTCAAGATCTCCATACATAGATTCGAATTCGAACCACCCTTCCAATGATACACTGATTTTAATGCCACCATATAATAGATAAATGTAGCATAGCGTTACTCAAGGGGGGTAGGGCTCCGTCGGCATTCATAATAAAATGAATACATGTATTAAAGAGGAACTTATAAGAATAAAGTTACCTAAAATAAAAATGAACTACCAAAACAAAACGCCTACTTATAGGTTTTATGGGTACATATATACGTAAATTTAATATATTGTTAAGTAAGCGCCCGACCTATTACATCGAAATGTTACACATACGCCCCCATTCGCTCTCGGACTATAAGCAATCGAATGACATCGGTTCGTCACGTCGCTTCTCGTTGACGCGTAGTCTGGGTGTCCGAAGTTTCTGGGAAATTCAAGATGATTCGATGGTTGTATAATAATGGTATAAAGGAGGATTATTTGGCGCGGCGAATTAATAAATTAAGCAACGTACCACAAAATTTACTTGCACCACGATCAGTATTTTATGTTCGCTTGTATTGTTTGTATTGGTTGTAAAGTCTTGTATTCCGTGCGTAAAGGTATTCTATTTGTTACAAAATTGGCCAAATCAAATTAGTGTTAAAGAAGAATGGAGCGTTGGCTTAAAGATGTTGCAATAAAAATAAAATCATCCACGAAGGGTTCAAAAGTGGTTTGCTAGGATGATGCATCAAATTCAACTCAAGGTAATATGACGGCGCCAAGTTCTAGTTCTATGGTTTCAAGTTCAAGTAGTAAAACATCTAATGACACACTAAAGGCGAAAAAAACGAAAGTATGACGAATCATACATTAATCTCGGATTTGTTGATTCCAACGCCTCACCTCTCTGTATGTTGTACAGTAAACTCCTTCCTACTAGTCCTTGGTACCTGCTAAGATGCGCCGACATTTAAAAACTGTGCATCCCGACTTCAAAGACATGAGTTAAGAATTTTTTGTACGTAAAAGTTAACAATAACTAAGAAGATAAAAAACTATGACATATGCGACTCAGGCTGTGAAGAGGAGTTGTATTTGGTTAGTTACCGCATTGCCCAAGCAGGAGAAGCGCACACTATCACTGAAAAGTTAATGAAACTATGTGTGGTAGTCATAACACAATGTATGCTCGACGAAAATTCTGCAAAGCATATTTCTACAGTGCCGCTTTCGAACGATACAGTTTCACGCCGGATTGGGGATCTCGCAGGATACATAACAACAAAAACTAGTTGCGCAGATGTTGCTGGTCTGGCCATCTTGCTAGTAATTGTGCGATATCCATATAAACATTCACTCCGGAAAACACTTGCTTATGTGCTCATCGCTGCTTACTATCCCAACCGGAGAAGAAATTGTAAACACGATTAACATATTTTTTGCAGTAAACCAACTCGATTGGAATGATTGCATCGATATTTTTAACGATAGAGCCAAGGCAATGACAAGAAGAACAATAGGAGCGAATAAATTGAAAGCGCCAAATTGTAGTTCCAGCCATTGCATCCCGCATGCCGCAAAATCTAAAATTGGTTCTTCGTGAGGCGGTAAAAATAATTAATTTTGTTAAGTCACGTCCAGTGCAATCCCAATTGTTCTCAATATAGTGTGAAGATTATGGTAGCAATCATAAAACGCTACTGCTTCATGTTGAAGTCAGATAGTTGTCTTGGGGTAAAACTTTGACAAGGCTTTTTGAACTAAGAACAGAGTTAGAAGCTTTTCTTATAGATATCCTTTTAATTTAAAGGACCGTTTGTCCGGTAAAAGCTGATTATTTGGACTAACATTTTTAGCAGCCATGTTTGGAAAACTTAACGAATTAAATCTGTCACTACAAGGAAAACAGATAACAGTTTTCAATGCTAACAACAAGATAACCGCCTTTTAAAAAATAGATTTTTGGATTATTTGTTTTGGTAAGAGAGAAATAGAAAGCTTTTTATTGCTCTAGTCACCTTAGTCTTAGTGGTACAGAAATATTTCAAAATTAAGCATTTGTTGAATTGATGCAATATCTCAATGATCTGCGAGCGACTTTTGAATATTACTTTCCTGAAGAACAGAATAGGGAACTGATAATAAACTCATGAATTCATACAAACTGTAGAAGCTTGAAAATATGTCAAATCAGATAATGTCAATAATTTTTGGTGCAGAGTTCGTCATGAATATCCACAATTAGCCACAGAGGCTTTGTATGTTCTTCTGCCGTTCCCAGCAACGTACTTGTGTGAAACGAGATTTTCAGCATATATAGCTACAAAAACAAAATACCGCAATATACTGGATGCCAAACCAGACATGAGAATTCAATATTCTTCTATCAAGCCCGACATTACCCAGTTGATGAGGTATAAAAAACAATCTTATGCCTCCCATTAAATGAACTTAGTTATATCATTTGCTTACTAACTTACTACTCACTGTATCTACCATTTTTTGTATGATCTATTAACAAACAATACACATATAACTGGTTTTGATTTAAGCTTAGGGTTCCGTTAAAAATTTAGTTTTTTAAAAGTGTTCAGTCACCAAAAAAGTTTGAGAACTGCTGCCATAACAAAATAAATGCCGATTCTCAACTGCAATTTGTCTTATTAAGTGAGATTATCAAGAATTATATTTTATTTAAATCCAAAACAAAAACAAGATTTGTCTACCTTTAGTTTTGAGCCTCATAATCAAGATGGCACATCTTGTCTGAGTCATAATAGCACATACTGGATAATATGCAATTTAACGATTGACCATAAATCCTAGATAACGATGAAGGCACTGATATGTATTCTACATGATACTCAGTAAGTATCCGGTACTAATCTTCAGTAGCTCAATTGCTAATTATTAACTGACAGTAAGAGGAATTTATCACCATGAGCTTCTTTAACGTATACGAGTCAATATTTGACAATAAGCAAGATATAAGAATACATCACATCTCTCCTTTTGAGAGACAGAACAATAAATTCATTCTAGCAGGTATATTATCGGTTTCTCGATGTCAACTCCCATGGGAATGTGACGAGAGATATCTCAAAATTAGATTAAACATATCGATACGCTGCAGACGAGAATTCAGAGATCCCTTTTTGATATACAAGTTACTTTTCAATAGTAATGTTTCTTTGTGGTCGAGAGAATACGCTTTCTTATCTTTTTATCTGATGTATTTTTTTACAAGTATATTTGGCGGGATTTAGGGAACAAGTAAATAAACTTCAGGCTGTATAATATACTTAAAAGAAAGAAGAAAAACCATTTCTCCTCAAAGGGACAAAATAATGTAAAAAGTATTAAGTTTTATTTCGATTAGAATCCCATTAGTATTTAGGCTAAATCACATAGTTTCCATGAAATGATAATACTATCACTCCAGTCAACAAAAGCGAATTTATGAACATTCGAAGAAATACCCCGAGTAATAAAACAAATACGGTAAAGGTGTTAAAAGTTCATTGTCCGATAAACTGCACTTCGTTTATCGCCGATATATAGGCTAAGCTCTACGCAGAGCTTTGTGATTTTAAATATTGACTTTGTGGGCCCCGTTTAGGGAATAGACGATAATACATTCGTATTTTTAGAATATAGGCCGCTAATACAAAATCCTTTTTTGTGCACCACGCCTAATTAAATTACCCTATAGTTCATTCGATTATTAGAATATTTATAGCTAGATATTCACACAATAGTTCGTTAGAAACGTTTTAATTTCAATCTTTTGTCGACCAATTATAACCAACGCTATCCCATTATTTTTGCTCTATGCTTTTCTAAGCATGGTTTTTAGAAATTAGAGACATAGTTCGAGCTAACAGCGCTCGAATTTTGCTTTGTGTGGTAGAATGAATAAACCGATGCTTAGAAAGTAAGTACTTCTGTCAAATGATTTCGCCTAAAATATCACCCGAGGGCTTTTATTTTAAATTTTCACAGGATAAATTGCTTGCTATACATACATATTCGACACGAAGTCGGCAGCAAACGTCTTTTAAAATCGCAAATTTGTATGCATTTTCTACAGATCGGCAGCATTTGTCTCAGCTAACAACCCCGTATTTTCTCGAATTCGAATTCAATAAATTTATGCGAAAAAGTTGAAGCTGCCTCGCGTCTAAAGTCACCAGATATATTGAGTAATACTTTAGCTGAAAAGCGCAGAAAAATACCGAAAGAAGAGACGCATTACTCTGTTCGGACGAGATAAGAATTTTTGAACACGACTAGTATATAGTCGTGTTCATCGATAATTCTCTTATTCCTCGATTTTATATTTCTCTTCTTTATTATATCTGACCTATATATCCTCCTTTTACATATAATCAAAAAACAACACAACTCTACTATTAATAAGTAAAATTTCGTATATACAGACTTTGACAATTAGAGTTTACCTATTTTTTTTTTTTGGTTGCAATTTTATTAGAAAACAATAAGTCTATACGTGTGCAACCATATTCTGTCTATTACTTGTTATTCGGAGAATACGCTAGTTATGTATGTACCGAATTTTTACCCAAAAAATTTATTTTAAATAGTATTTGTTACTCTTGTTTATAAATAAAATTAATTGTTTCTGAAATTTCTGCGATCTCTCTTCATTTATGAAATATCGATCTTGCATCTTGCAAATCTCACCCTAGAGCTCTCTCTTTTGCAATGAATACATTTTAATTTGTCTTCAGGATGACCAGTAAGGTACACATAACCGATAGATAAATCCATTCACGAGTCCATTTAATTTGGTTTTGGGTATTATTGATTTACCTAAATAAGATTAAGTACAGCACCTACGCAGATAAAGAAAGATCGTTTTTTATATAAGCAAGAAGAGATGCTTGGGTTTCGAGATATATGGTACCAAAGCTTGTAACACGATTAGTTAATTGGTTATCAACCGGTTCATATTCCAGGTTCACTCTGCGATTTCAACTATAATTTAAACCGTAGTTCTATGACTTGTTAGTTAGGTGAAGGCGCCACTAAATTTTCAACTAGGAATATATCAATGATTTTTGAACGTTGAAATCAGGGCAGTAAAATTTAGAATTATACCCTAGATAAGAATATTGTGAAAATATATTCTTTTACCTTCCACTTTAGCTTGCCAAAATAAGCATCTGGATTTTAAGTAAACTATTTATTTAGCTATGAAATGTTTTCATAAACACTCTAAAGAAAATTAAATCTCTTGCAAATTCAGTTGAGTTTATGGTATCGCCTATAAACTAAGGGGAAGATTCTCTAAAATGTATCATCTAAGTTATCCTAGTTATCAGACTGTTAAATCAAACCAAAATAAGATACTAAGTTTTAATCTATGTTCTGTAGTATTAAGATTGTCTAATTCCCGTTTGGAAATAGTTCTTACTAAAACCTCAGGGATTCACTGAGGTTCTGACTAATGTAGTTAGTCACAAATTACCAAAAATTAGCAGTATTTACTAAACAAAAATTAATCTAAATTATTCCCATGGCAGCGATAATTTGATTAGAATGGTTAATAAAGATATCCCAAATCAATGAATTTACCTATGATGTAAATATATGCATTTATCCCGTAAATACCTACAGATAAACACGAAGTGAGCTCAGTTCAATACCGGTATTAAGGCGAAATATTAAAGTTGTAAATTGCAGTTATGTGAAACAATTTACTGCCATGATGCTTACAGCCAATTATAGTAAAAATAGATCAATTAATTATCATAACATTAGCAAAATATATTCTCCACTCGAGATAATATCAGATATGATAATGAATAAAATAGGTACCTCTAAAGAAAATATGTTAAAAACCTGGAATAAATATGATATAAAATAATAGAAAATATATTTATAGGTAAGCTCAATAAGAAAAAGCGGTAAGTTCATTGAACAAAAACGAGAAGTAACGGTAATAGGTAGGATATAATGTAGCAAACGACCTACAGTCGTTTAACAGTATGTTCATTAAACAAAAGCTGTTAGCAACGGTAATATGTACAATATTAGAAAATAGACGACCTATAGTCGTTTAACGGTAAATTTAGTACACAAAACGATAAATAACGGTAAATGTACGATGTAAGAAAATAGACGGCCTACAGTCGTTTAACGTTAAGTTCGGAAATGAAATTAAAAAATGAGTAGAGCCTGCTTGTATCTTGCAGACGTGGATCCACCGGTGTTTCCTGCGAAGCTACTTTCACACCATGTGGTCGCATCATCTAGACAAAAGGGCTCTATCTGGCTAAATGGAACCGGAAGCTCTCTAGGTGGGCATATAAAAGGCCGCTAACGGAGGTCCACGCCCAAGGGAGGAAATTATTTCCCATGGAAGGACGTTCAATCTCAAGGAAGGTCGTTCAGTTTCGCGGAAGGTCCTAGTTAAATTATAAATAATTTTAACTATTCAACATGATGTGTAACAAACGTTTTTTCTATATGAAAGGGGGTAACCACACTATCAGTAAAATATGATGATAACCGAAAATATCAACGATAATTTCAGATTTAAAAACTTTGTTTGATATGATATTTATTACAAAAAAATTGCAAAAACGATGCAACTGTTATTTATTTTTCGAAAAAGACATTTAATTAACATTATTACATATACAATGTTGCGTGTTAAATTGTTATCTTCTTCCTCACTTCGTTTTTTTTTTTGATTTGCATCAAATTCAACTTGAAAGGGCTTTTTCGGTCCTCGTCTCAGAGTGTAAATTGCACAAGTGCCAATTAGGTAACCCTAATAAAGCTAAAAAACCTGTAGCCTGTAGGCCTTGATGTTTCGAGCAACATGATATAAAATAGACGTTGACAAAAGAGAAAATGCAAAATGCAATAAAATCATAAGGATTTGAATACTTAGACAATAAAAAGTTCGTGAACTTTGTCAAATTTTTTGCTTGGCTTTTGAGTCTGAATTTGGCAAGAACAATGTAATATCATTATAATAACTGGTGTTCTTGACAAGCATAAATGAATCCTCCACAACAATATAGAGCAAATATATAAAATCAATGCAAACAGAAAAATGCGCATTTCTCTAGAAGTAAGAATAGCAAACTTATAATACGTGGAGTATGCAAAATGAAACAAGGTGCAACAAATTCATTGTGTAAAAAAATCCACGCATTGAAAAAATTAATGGAACAATTATTAGGAAAGAGGAAAATTTAACTAATGTTCATTGCTAGCGTGTATCTTTGATCAGCTAGTCAGAATTGGTGATGAAATATCGGTTTGAAGAAAACCTCATTAGGTACGGAATACAGCACCGGTTGACACATAAAAACCAAGATACCGAAATAGAGCCCAAAAATTTAGCACTCTATATCTTGCATCTAAGCATTTCTGCTTACTTATAAAAAACTGGGATTCATCATTTACATATTGTATTTACAGGGTTTTATAAAAAATCGATATTCCATAAACCAAGAAGGATATCAAAAAATGTTACAATTTCTTTCATTATATATACATGAGAGTAAAAAAGCCATTTAAAAAAAAGTCGCGAGAATCACAGTACACGTGATAGAAGTGAATACTTATCGGTATTGCGATTGCTATTCTAGAGGGTTCAGAGTTTTATTGATGTTTCCATGTACTCATAGTCTAAGATTTATCTGTTTATATGGTGGCCTATATTCAGTCGTGTTTTTATTGAATAAATCGTGGTGTGACGCGGCCTTGAAAAATCACTCATGAAAGTATTCACTTCAAAAAATAAACTCTGTACTTAGAAATGTTAGCTAAAACACAATACTTCTCTTCTACATTATGTAGACAATAAGATGTTTATGCCGAAAATTCGAACCTAACCAACACCTCTAATTGGGTATTGACCTAACTAGCGTACTCGGAATTAAAGTCTTAAAATTCTGTAAGCCCACGCATCTATATCTTTATTCAGTGGCAAATATTTTATTCGTTACCTGAACGAAAAATTCGCTTGGTACGGTGGAATTGTCTAATAGTTTTGGTTTCTGCCTGAAATATGGTGACATCAGTGCACAACCTGACCAATATTGCAGTACCTACTTAGACATTTCCCATACACAGTAGCTTCGTATGCCCTTCCGCCTAGTTTTAGATGAATCTGTAAACGAAGGAACAATAATTTTTATCAACAAGAAGACACTCCATACAACCAGTATAATTAAGGAGAATAAGATTGCTGAAGAAAACATACAAAATAGTCTTATATAGGTACTGAGCAACGCATAGCTCCTTACGCAATGAAATGTATCAACTACTACCGGTGCGACCAAAGAGATCAACAGTGGACTAAATATTTACCGTATAACAATTCCTTGAGAAACTAAGAAAGTATTGCCAGATATACTGTGTGGTTAATATTGGAGAACAGCCGATGTTTCTAAAAAGATCATAAACTTGACTGGGACATGCGTGTCCAATTCTAAAACTAAACTTAAGGGAGGAAGGAACACATCACAAAAACCATTTTCTTCTCAATTGAACTGAGACAGACCCTTGCTTTTTAATATTGTTCTCAATATGATTATAAATCTGACCAACATAGGTTTGAAAACCTCTTCAAATCAGGGCCTAGAAATGCTACTTGGTTATGTTGATGTCGTTGATGATATTGACACTATAAGGAAAGGCACAATTATAATAAAGGAAATGAAATAGAGAAGGAAACAAAACAATAGTCCTTTAACATTAATGAGGAGAAACCGAAATATATGTATGTATATCAAATGCCGCGAAGGTACAGGATCGGTGATATAAGCATAAAAATAAATGTACGAAAGGGCATCAAGTCTTTCTTAGCTCGGCGCATAATTTTGCAATTCAAAATCGTTTCAAGATCAGAACATACAGATCAATCATTAGGCTAATAGCTTACCTATAGCTCTAAAACATGGATATTAACAAAATAAAGCCAACTCGTGCTCAAACGTTTTAAATGTTTCGCATTCGTATTTCGTACACGTGAGTGGGCCCAGATAGAGCCTGCCAATGCGCCCCATGGTCTATTGTGGCTCACATCTGTGGTTTCCACTAAGCCAAAGGCTCGATTCTTCACATGAAATCGATTAGCTTCCTGGAGTGGATAGTTTTCAAATCTATAAGTGTCATTTGAGACTTTCCAAACACTGTTTGTCTGGTTCTCTCCGTTGCTAGATTGTGGCATCAAATATGCTCCATTATTTCTTAATCCTCCAGGTACAAGCAGCCGGCGGCCTTCCGTTTCTTCGGAAAGCCGTATCTTGTTGATGTGGCTTCTTAGCCGACAATGGCTACATTTCTAGTTTTAGATGAATCTGTAACTGTAAACGAAGGAAAAATAATTTTTATCAACAAGAAGACACTCCATGCGACATGCTAACTACGGCCTGTACCTGCTGCCGGCCAAGTTAATGAGTTAGTTGTCTAGTACTTACTCCTGATGGCAGAGTCACTGCCATTTTTAAATATGTATTAAGCCCGGTAACTCTCTCCAATAGTCTACAAATTGCTATGGTGCCCATCTTCTGTAGAGGCTTCTTTAGCTGTGTTGTAAGCTATTCCCACTATTCCCAGTACTGTTTCTAATCCTGTGAAGGCCGTTACGGCCGCCAGCTTTGCAAGAGCATCAGCCTTTTCCTTGCCTTCATATTCCAGGTATACAGATCAGTGTATTTAAACGACAAATCATAAGAAGAAGTTTTGATCCATAGATGTATAGTACCTGAACAATTACGAATGTTTGAAGTCCGATTCCTTAATCGAACCTGGAAAGAAAATCAAGCGGATAAGGATACATGGGTATCATGGGGGTTTCAGATTAGAGGGACGCCATGCTGTATAGAAGAATATATAGGTAACTCGTACTTGCGACATATCATGGATGGATGCAAACCAATAGATATCCATATCAGATCAGTTATATTCTGAGACCATCCATCACCTCGATGGAAGATAACGGTGTAAGGCGGATAATAACGGACTAAACACAATCCAAAGATAGTGTGGCTCTTATTGCTTTCAGCAGACCTATTTGAAGTATCTTTCGAAATAGATGTAGATAGGACATTATTTAAGTAACAGCTTCATAGCTACCGATAGCTTTTACATGTATGCTGCTTGTATCTTTATGAAGAGAACTACCAGCTTCTAGATATTGCTAGATAACAACTAGGGTTAATAAATTGCTTTTCCGGCAAATTTAAAATTAATTTTTACTCGATTTCTTAGAAGCTCGTCTGCTCAGCCATCGATATTTAAAATTCAATGTACCAATGTCTAATTACATGCGTTTTAATAAAATATCCAAAGGTAGTTCCATAAAACAAATACTCTCGGCATATCTCTGTTTGTATATATATCATACTGGCAAAAAAATCGAACAGTTAACGACGTTCGCGAGGATGTTTCAGTTCGTAATTGAGTGGTGTGTAATAACCCACGACTCTACCAAATATAGGTCACGTCCTTCATCGAGTCAGGCAAATAGTTGCCAGGGGAAATAGATCACTTTGGATGCTAAAAGATTTGCTATTAGTTCGCAATGAACAATTAATGTTCACTTTAATATCTGTTTACACTTTTCCGGTGGAAACAAAATCCAAAGCAGCTGATGAAGTAACGGCTATAGTTTACCTGTCAGTGCATAATCCTGTATTTCAGGTATTTATTCGCGATTTAGTATTTAGGCCTGTCTAAACATGAAAATCAACTTAAATTGGACAAGGCACCCGTTATCTAGCTAGCATATACAATGCAGTTCATATTATGACGTAGCGCCAAAGCTCGCTATTTTGCATAAAATTATGTTTTCACTTGCGTTGTATACGCTGGTGCTATTTAGCATAATTATTTCTAAAGGGCAGAATTTTCTCTTCACATTAATCGTGAGATGATAGTTACCTGACCTAGTATCTCTTGACCTTTTATCTAGTTTTTGTCATATAGGTACTAGCATGAGAAACAGAACAACGACATTTTTGTGCCCACGAATTCAGAATAGATGGGAGAGATCTGAAATAATATCACAATTTTAAGTTTAAATATGTAGTATAATGATATATTCCCAATTATTACTTTATACCGAAATGAGAGAAAAATCGAACTATCATCATTCGTGGTCTCAGTGAGTATCAATCATTGACAAAATAACTGACAAGTGATGTAAAAATTGCAACTACCCGTCGCGCCGCAAAGTAATGAGTACACAAGTAATGAGTGTTGTTTACAATACTAATTCGTTATATTTATGTATTTGTTTTAATTACTAACTGTTCTAGCAGTCTTATTGGCACATAATATGTGCTGCTTCCAGTATTTCCTAGTGGGGTAGTTTATCCTGCATAAAATGTGTATAATCTTATTAGACAAATTGTTTCTATGTCTGATACCTACTAAACTTTAAAAATAAGTATTGTTTTGCCATCTTGGTAAGAGATTGCTTTGCATTATTTGTGCCTTAATCAGTTTCAAAAATTTTCAGAGTTCAAAAACAGGACACAGGACACCATAATAAAACAAAACCCTGTAAACTGCCTAGCGTTCGAAAAAATTGTTTCTGGGGCCATATAGTCCGAAATATTGTAAAATTCGTCTTCAGTGAAGCCTTATTTTAAAATGTAGGGCAATTCGATCAATAATTCATTAATTCAAAATAATTTGACATAAATTTGCCCATTGGGACGATCTGCTCATGATGATACCCAAGCAGCAACTTGAACGATTTTTATATATTCGCGTCTTTCCCGACAGATTACTGAAAGATAAATTATCTTTAGCAAGTTCTCAGGTAATAAATTGTAATGACATTGCAAATATGCCTCGATGCAATATGGGCTTTTGCTAACAACTTCACGTTTGAGTTTTTCTTTGCGAATGAAATTCGTTGTTCGCTTTTACAAATGTTGACTAGGCTTATCAAGAGTGTATGCCTCGAGACTACGGATATTAAAAGTGTGTTAAAGTTACGTTTCGAGAAGAAAGAGAATGCAAGAGTAAAAATAAATTAATTTTTATGTTTGATGTAGATGGATATTTGTTTGAGCCCCATGATAGTAAATTAGTATTCATTATATTTTACCAAAATAGCTTTATCATTTGAAAATTCTCGTTACGCTAATACGGTACCTGTATTAATACGGTATTTTAAGAACTAATTAGAGTTCTCGTGAAATTCTTTTATTCGCTATTTATAGCCAGTTTGGGTGACCTAGCCAAATTATTCTTTGGTAGTTGTTTTCGTTTTGATTATAATTTTCTTGTCGCTTTTTCAAAGAATGCAAGAGTCACTGGAAGTTGCTATTCTTGGCAGTATATACGTATGTGCACCCTGCACATAGAAACCTCAAAATATGTCTGTCATCAATTGCATTATTTATGTTACCCTCAGATGTCAACGCTTGATAATTTAAGCTCTCCATACTGTGCTGAGAAGGCTAGCGCACCCGAATAGATAGAGTGCCTTAAGGTTAGAGCTGCGATAAGAGTGGTCATACTAGCGAAGCCAAGAAAAGTTTAAAGACGCTTACCATTGAACACGAACTACCATATAACTAATTAGAAACTAACATATACTTGACTAAGCTATGCGTGGCCAATTCTAAAACTAAACTCAAGAGAGGAAGGAAGACACATGACACCATTTTCTTCACAAGTGAACTGAGACAGGAGCTCTTACTTTTTAATATAGTTCTGAATATGATTATAAATCTGATCAACATAGGTTTGAAAACCTCCTCAACTCAGGTCCCAGATATGCTACTTGCTTATGCTGACGACTTTGACACACAAAACTAATAAGATTTAAATTAGTCAGAAAGTTTATTTTATAATAAATTTACTGTCTTGGGGTGAATTGACGACTGAATGACCTTGGGGGGCATTTGTACACTGCGACCTGTATAGATCTGTTTTGTCTCCCTTCCTTGGTGCTTCTTTTGATTTGATTCTCAATAAGAGTACCTCATTCAGCTTCAGTGCTTTGATAAAAGCAAGTAGTCTGGATGATTCTGGCCATTGGCCTGTTCGCGACCGCCTCGCACTCCGTGAGAAGGTGTTCTGGGTTTCTTCCCCCTCTTCACAGAACCGACAACTGTCCTCGTTTTAAATTTGTATTATCCCCAGGTGCCGCGGCGCGCCGGCGCCGTCTCAAGCAGGTACGAGGATTGGTCTTACTCAGTGATATAAGGTTTTTGATCCTTCTAGGTGAGAGGCTCTAGGAACTAGAAACATCCTTGATTATCTTAACCCTGGAAGATGTCCCCATGATTCATTTGGTTGGCTCTTCTTTCCTGTAGTTCCGGTCCTAAAAACAGAGTTTGTGCTTCTACTTTTGCCAATTGGCCTGCTTTTTTGTTGCTTTTATCCCAGCGTGTCCTGATATCCATTGCATGGATAATTTGTTATTCTTGCCTAGTTCGTTTAGCCTATCTTGGCATTCCCATACCATTCTGGAGCTGATTGTTGGTAAGCTCAGCGCTTTGATGGCTACTTGATTGCCTGAGAAGATGACAATCTATTTCTTCCTATAGGTTCGGTCGAGGTTGAACTACGCACATCTAATGGCGTTAATTTCCACTTGGAATATGTCCGGGTGTTTCCCCATGGCTTCTTCGGAGAATTTGAGTCCTGACCCAAATCCTCCGCTCCGGTCCCCTGTTCAGTTTTTGAGCCATCTGTATACAATTTTAAGGCACTTTGCTGCAAATGTGGGAATGCAAGTGGTGTTCCTTTTCCATTCTTCTCTACTTCTTATCACGATCGTGAAGTATTTTTCAAAATTGTATCTTTTGACTATATCGTCCCTGGGGAGCGCAAGTTGTGGTATAGGCTTGGTCTAGGATGTTAATTCATTCTTTCTAATCCATTCTCCCTCGCCCGCTCCCTCTCTTGTAATTCTAGTCATTGCTTCTCTAGCTGCTCCCTCTACAACAATGTATAGAGG
This sequence comes from Pissodes strobi, assembly GCA_016904865.1. NCBI lineage: Eukaryota > Metazoa > Arthropoda > Insecta > Coleoptera > Curculionidae > Pissodes > Pissodes strobi. The sequence goes on from MU181962.1 coordinate 333,874, forward strand.
ATGCGAGGCCCTTGTTTTACTACACTTTTCTGTAATTTCGTGCGATGCTTTTCTATCTTCTTGAAAAAAATTTATTTTTATAACCTCCATTTTTTCTGTGGAGAAAATTTTAATGATTCTAAATATAACTTCCTCGCCTCCAAATCTATTTCCTTCTCTTTCAGAGCATTTTCTTTTTCTTGTCTAATTGACAACTATTATTCCAGTATATATCTAGGCCTATGCCATTACTATTCAACTTCTTTGTCAATATGGCAGGTTTGTATAAACCAATCATAGTCAGGGCGTGTGTATGGGGGGTGGTGGGGGATGAGGCGTATCTCAAGTTTTGCAGCATTAGTGATTTTTATGTAAGTACTTACTCAAAATGCTTTGTGTGACTCGCGCTGTAGCTACTTTGCTTCTTTCAATTCTCCCATTATTGGCTGGGCTTTCATCCTCGTCAATAATCGTCATTTGCTCTATTTCAGTTTCCTCTTTTATTACAACTGACACTTGAAAAATATTCTAATATGTTTAATTCAAAAAACAATTAATTAACACTTCAAACTAATTTAACTAATTTAAACTTCCAACAAAATCGGTTCATATTTGCTGTTAAAGGTATTATGTAGCTATTAAAAGAAATTTCGCACTAGTATCTGATCTCTTTATTTGACCCAAGTAACTTTTAAGTTAAGTTAAGATATAAAGGTGCACATCGTTTTTTCTATCTCCCACCGGATTCTCTCTGTTTCTACCCAAACTGTCCAAAAGCTTGAGTGTCTTTTGTTTCTAACTCCTGAGCTAGTGACTTTACAGTTGGGTATGATACATCAATTAAGCTTAGAATTTTACGTAGATTCCAAAAATGTTATACTTTGTAGAGTACTGTAATGAAATGGATCGTTCAGGATTTTAGGATATCAGTTTAAAAACTGATAATAAAAAAATATGTAGTTATTCCACGCAATTTGTAAGTAATACTTCCATCTTCTACATCTAGTTTTTTGCGATATCGTTTGTGTGAAGCAGTATATATTTTTTATAATTATCTTCTACTTTTTGTTGTTATATATTTAGAGTAAATTGCCTAAAATAAGTATTTTGTTAACGGTCATTCTGCCGTTCTAAAGTATTTTTGTGTTCATGAAAATTCAGCTTAAGAATAATAAGAATATAGACCTTGGATTATAAGATAATGTATCTTATAGATCAGGAAGAATAACTAAGTGTTTGAAAATAAAGTTTGGATAGAGTGCGTTCGAGTTTGGCATTTCATGTAGAAAATGATGGTAAATTTTTGGAATGTTAGAAAATATAAAAATAAATACTAATGCATATTACTAAAATGGAACATTTAATGTTGTAACTTTACTTTTAAACAGCATATCGGTTTAAATACCTAAGTCAGTTTTTGTATAATCTTTATTTTTCTATATGAAAATATTGTAATCTACTAAATTGCATAAGCTACTAAAGAAATATCACCCTGTCCTAAGTTTGAACTTGAACTTGGAGATAAACATTAAAGGCAAACTATAAACAACGCGAGCAATTAACGGGAGCAGCTTTCAACCTTAAGAAAACAATGGTCAGCAGTTTTTATAATATAAATACGCTACCGAACCTTCGGTTCATGAGACTTTGTTCTCCCCTATAACCAGCGCCCAGGTTAGCTATACAGCTGCCTCCGGATTCTATCCGCTCCTAAAGTTAGCTATACAGCTGTTTTAGGTTCTACTCCTTTATTCCTTACCAAACCTGGTACCGGTTAGCGATTTGACGACTGCTAGGACTAGGGGTTTCACAACCGCTATAGTAAAGTCAAATCAAGAAGTTTGTCAGAGTTCTGAGAAAGACAAGTGTCTAAATAGTCAGTTAAAAAGTTTAGCGAAACATTCTAGTGTTTTTAAATAAAACTCAACTCTTTAGAAACACTGTAATTATAAAACAGTAAACATAGACCTATAAACAGTACCTCAAGTCGAGAAAACATGCGTACCTTAGTAATCGGGTATAATAGAATCTCATTTTTCTGACCAATAGTCGTTGTTAAATTTTTATAGTTAATACATTGTTATTGTTATAAACTAAACGTGCTTACTTTATCATCTCTTCTTACCCAACGTAACCCGGCTCCGGTCTACCTCGGTTACCCCCCGGCAGACTAAGCAAGGCGTGTCGTTGGCATTATAAGATCCTTTACACAAATAGTGCACTATATAAAAATCGGCCTTTCCCATTAGTCGATCTGCATGGCCCTCCGCTCGCTTCGCTCGCTACGTGGGCTCAAGAAAAGGAAACTAACCAGGTGCTAACCCAAGACATACCCAAAATCAAGAAAAAAAAGCTGTTTAGAAACATAATCTTTAAAAAAATATAAAAAAAGCAACGGGGTTCGAACCCGCGTTTTCCAGGTGAGACCCAACGATCTAAACCTCTACACTACTAGAGCTCTTGATAGAAAACGATTGCATCACGCAGACTTATCGTAATACGAGATGGATCGACCAATAGGAGAGGTCGATTTTTACATAGTGCACTATTTGTGTTAAGGATCTTTAAATGCTCCTCACGAATAGAACCCACAATGGTAGATTAAGAGAAGCGCTAAGACCCCGTCATTGTATTAATCGTGACGCGGCTCTTCTCTGAGAAGTTATTCTTTTAAAAAACGTGACAACCACCTAAACTATTCGTGACAATATCAACTAATTATAAAATTTAACTCGATTCTGCGGTATTTCAACACGAATATATTCGTCAAAATATGTATATTTCTATGAAAAAAAATATATATATAAATTCCTAACTGAGGATTGAGTGGCATTTCTCTTTTTTACAACACACAGTTATTTGATGAATTACAATAAAAACTTTAAATATAAAATTGGTTGTGTTTTTTATAGATTTGGTAATGATCGAGCATCACATTGTTGACAGGTGGCATAAAGTTTTCATTTGTATATATGTGTATATTATTTTCCCGTTTTATTGAGCTTTTAGTTGTCTATTCAGCAGGTAAAAAAGATAAAAGCTTTTACTAGCGCGTTGCCCGCCGCGGTGATTCCGCGAATTACACCTGTGGGATAATTTTTATTTTGTAAATACTTTCTAAAATGATTTTTGATGATCTTTTATTGGTTTGTTTGCATGCTTTTTATTTAAAATGTATGATTTTGCTTTTATTTTTCTTGGTCATGTAGCCCCAGAAAGTAACTTTGCAACTTTAGAGACCATTCGTTGGCATCCTTAATTTCAAGGTTAGATTACTCTTTGTTTACAGATCATTAATTAAAATGGCTGTTCGGGGTCATACAATGGAAGAACTAGCAGCGGAGCTAGAAAATATGTCAGGTAATGAAGAAATAACGGATTTTTCAGATGACTAAAATGATAGTTCCGATTAAAGCTTCGAAGATCATGATGCCGCGGCTTCATTGAAATTGATTCCTACTCATCTAGCAACACGATTCTCTGTCCACCATAAAAGATGGAAACCTGTTTGTTACTTATCAAATGAATAATATAAATAGGCGGGTCCATTTATAATCACTAACTCTGTACCTACACGTAATATTTCTTTTGAGTTTTTCATGCTTTGCAAACTAGAAAAAAATTCTGCTCTAATAGTGATAGTTTTCCTAATATTTGAAAAGACCAATGAACAAAAGGGGGCATGATATTTTAATCAAAGTGATTACATTTTCTTCATACCCTAATTTATTAATTTTGAAAAACTTGGCTAAATATAATGTTCGCTTTTTCATTGCGGTCTTCATCCGTTTATGCGACTTTTTATTTGTAACAAGTGATAAATAATAAAATAATACATTCTAGGATGATCGATTCTAGTGATATATATTTCGCACAATGCTCGACACATTAATTGAGATAGCATGCATGGATTTTCTAAGGTAAAAAATTTCATAAATAATTGATTAACATTGACACTAAAAGTTTTCAACGTAATGCCACATGATGGCTGCTTTAATAATTATTATATCCCGCATAATTATATAATTACGAGGTACGGAGTAAATATTTATGTAAATTTGTGCAAAAACTGCTAAATCCGTGCAGTTCATAACTAATGTAAATGGTCTATAGCAACAAATTATTACATAATTTTGCATAACAATTATATTTGCATTAAGTTGTCGTTTCCAATATTCGCATGCCATAAGGCCTAATGCCGCTATAGTTATTGACGTGTGGATTTAAATTTAACAAGGCCGCTTTATGATTATTAAATTTTCTCATTAAAATTTATGCCTTGATCCCGGCGGACTGTATTATATATTTTAGTCGCTCCAAATTTACATTTATGATTTTAATAACTAGTGGCAGGACATTAAAAATACATATGCATGTCAAATATTTGTTAAAATAAATTGTTTTATTATTGATATTATTTTTAATAGATTTTTTTTAGTAGGTTTTCATAGATATTTCATTTAAAAACAGAATCAGTTTATGACGTCTAATGGTTGAAAGATGTAAGTATTCAGGGCCCATTACTAATGTTTTACTACTATCCGTTAATAATACTTACTTCAAAAAAAAATAAGTCGATTAAATCCATATAAAAGAGAACAGAAATACAATAATTATTCTTTATAGAAGATACATGCAATTACACTAGTTTTTGAGAGACATTATTGTTTCATAAATATGTTTTAGACAAAGTGGGCTAATTAAAATTCCCTATGAGAAAAATATCCTAGAGATATTTAGCTCTCTAATAGTATTAGATTTAAGATATGAAAGAGCTGTTTGTACAGAGTCTAAAACGAGTATGGAACCGTTTAAACAAATCGATCTTTAAAAGTGTTGATATTTTACTATGCGATGAATAGTCATAAATATGTTGTTAACCGAGTTGACAATGCTAATACTGAAATTTAACGTGAGTGAGTTATGCTCATGACAAAATAAAATGAATAAAGAATCAAGCATAATATATGTTCAAGGGCGGTAATTTATCAGTCGGTAGGTTCGAAAAAGGAAACTCGCAAGATTAAAGACATGTTCAAAAATCTGTTTACATGGAAGAATCAGAAAGGATAAAATTTTGTCAGTACCCTATGATTGTCTTATCCATAAGTCTGTTTAAGCATTTTTTAAATTTTTTTATGACAATGACACACACACACACTAAAAGAAGAGCCTATGGTACTCGACGAGCGGTGTGTGCCGGAAGATGTTCATTGACACGGTTCTTGAATAGCTCTAGGTTCTAATTTGGGGGAAACAGTGAGAGTGAGTTCCACAGCGATGCAGTGTGCGAGACAAAGGAGTCCTTGTAAAGCGAAGTTCTAAGTGTTTCCAGTCGCAACACGAACGGGCGCGCTCTACCTGTCGTGACTGTCAAATCCTGGGAATATCTGCCGTGAAAATAACTGTAAAACAGGGATATCTCGGCCACATGTCTACGGTGTTCGAGACTATCCAGAGCCCGGGTTAACTCCGGGTCGCCGGCAAAACGCACAGTTCACTTCTCAATGGAATCCAGCAGGTTTAGAGTATGCTTCAGTGGGACACCCCAGATGTGTGAGCAATATTCTGAGTACAGTCTTATTTGTGCTTTGTAGAGCAAGAGCAGCTGTTGCGGTGTATACAGTTTTTTGTTGCGAAATAGCTCACCAAGCTTCTGCGAGGCTGATTTTGCCATGTTAGCAACGTGGTAATGCCAGGATATTTGCTGTTGACCGAAATACCCAATGGTAGTCAGACTGATAAGAATGAGGAAATGGTCGGTCCTGCCATAATGATAGCAAGACCCGTCGTATTGGCTTTCTTGGTAAATGTGGCAGCTTGGGCTTTTGCAGCTTTGAACTGGACCAAATTTCTGTCGCCACAAGTTCGAACTTTCTCCAGATCTTGATTAACTGTTGTAATCTGCTCCTGTGTGCTGTGATAAGCCTCAGTCGCTGGTAATGTTTTTCTAATGTAAATTGGGAGGCAAGGATACTGTCATCTGCAAAACTGTAAACAGGCTACTTGGATTCGATTAGCAGGTCATTAATATAGATGAGGAACATAATTGGTGAAAGTATTGCATGCTGAGGCACTCCCGCCGGTAAATGTGTCGTGCAGAGATCGGTTCTTAAGGAAACTGGCAAGCCAGCAGAAGAGAGCCGCTGGTAATTCGAAGGACGGCAGTTTGTTGAGCAATCCGTCATGCCAAACCCTGTCGAATGCCTTCAAAATATCCAACGCAATCGCTCGAGATTCTTCGCAATTCTCAATAATTGCAAATTGGGCTAATTAAAATTCCCTATTCCCTATTGCCGTACTTCATATATGAGTGACATAGGCCAATATATCGCCTCTTTGCGAAAGCCGTATTGGTTATCGCTAATCAATATGTTGGTGTCAAGGTACTTAAGTAGTTGCTGATTGACTAAAGGTTCCATGACTTTGGATAAAAGGCAATTGGGCGATAGTTCAAGAGCGTGGTTTTCTTCCCTTTTTGAGAACACAGAGCAAACAGTCTGAAAAAAATTAACGTTAGGTCGTTGGCGCAGTTCTTTAACATGATTACAGGTATTCCGTCCGTTTCTGACGCCTTTTCCATACCTAGTTCATTGAATATTTTACGAATATCACGATAATGAAACTTAACTTCAGCCATGATAGTTTTGATATTCGATATGGTAAGGTTGCCTTGGGGAATGTTTAAGGTGGAGTGCGATGTAGACATTTTGATGAGCATATTTGTTCGTATGTCAAAGGTAGGAGATACGTATTTGTAAAGTTATTGCTCTCTGTTTTTGCTACATACCATAAATTCCTGGAGCCACTGAGGCATTGCAAAAGTTTATTCCTGAACCTTTGATTGTGTTTGTCCTTAGTTTCATCAGTCACATGTTTGCCTTCGTTTCTCGCTTCAGCAAAATATTCGCGATTTTCAGCGATCTGACTTTACTGCCAGTACTTGTAGGCTTGCTCTTTTTTACCTACTGCAATTTTACATCTTCTGTTGAACCAGGGCTTTCGTTTTGACGATTGATGGCCAATAAAAATCTAGGTAGAACTCACTCAGATCGTCCTAGTTCGCCGAATTGTAATGCCAGATTTTACGAGACAATGGCAGATCTTTCTGTAGAAGTGGCACTTCACAAACAGTTGCAATAAGTTTGTGGTCGGTGGTACCTAATGGTGGACCAACTGTAGTTGTGTACTGGTCAGGATTTGTGGTTAGAAAAAGATCGAGGAGGGCGTCAAATTCGGAACATTGACTTATGCTTGTTTGAAGAATGTTATACTTTTAGAAGACATTGAGTTGATAAATTATTTATATACTGTTATTGGAAAGCTATCAGAGTCTCGATTATTTCAGCTTCCATCGATATTTTCATTGAAGTAGTTTTTCAATTTTGCCTGCAGCATATACTTCTGAACTATTTATTTATTTATGTATTTATTTACGGGTAACCCAGTTTACAAATACACCAACGTAAATTGTCAACAAGTCTTGCGAAGTTTAGTAAACAAAGACCAACGTAAGAGGATGATGCTGACATTGCTGACTCCTCAGGAAAAAAGAAGTTTTACTTAATTACGGTTTTAGAGAAAAGAAAGATGAAACAAATCCAGGTTTGATTTAGGGGAGAGTAGGACAAGATGACGATGTTAAGAAAGCTTAATTAAATCTGCGTGTTAAAAATTATTAAAAATGATACCTGATACATAATTCGAATAGAAAGAAATCTATATTATTTGTTCTCCAAAGTTTAGTTTATGTTTTATAACGCTAGTTAAATAAACTCAAGTTCCTCTGCAATCTGCTTTTTACATGTCTTTTTTTGTTCCATTTAATTGACTTACTCAATTTGCTGATCAGTTACACTGCAGCCCTTGTTTTTTCGCGTGCTGAGTTTATTATTTTTGTGTTATTTGTAAATTTCTCTCCTTTACTATTACTTTAAAAAACATTTTTTCAACTCTGTATTGGGGTGCCATACTTTGATCATTAATTCTCTTTCTTATCCAATTAAGTTTTTCTAGCTCCTCGTTTTAGTAGTTCCCCTGAAAAACGAATCATTCTGGATCTCACTTGCATTTTTTTTTGTTTTAAAGCAAATGAAATTTCAGAATACTATATTGCAGAAAATACAGGCTGCCACCATACCTAAATAGAATTGAATTACTCACTTGGAACCTCTATCTACCTTATAGTCCTAGATATATAAACTTATTGGATTACTTTTCAGTTTCTAATAACTGGATCGAGTTTGGAATTGCTAGTTCCAAGCGAAGACCCTTTACACATAGAAAAAAAAAATTAATATTGAGTTTTATTACGCGTACTTTAGAAGAGTTACCTGCAACCTGCAACCATCGCACTTTGAGGAATTGTATGGATCGGCGGCCCTATTTCAGGGAAAAGTATTTGAATGGAATTACCCACTCGAGAGTTCTAAGCCTAGAATCTTGCTGAATGCTGCGCCGCGTTATTTCAATCTAAAAGTTCTAGATATATGAACGCATTAAATGACACCGTAAGTTCTCTGAATTATTGTATTTATGCTACGTTTTCCCATTAATTAATTGGCGCACTTCATCTACTGAAGTTTACTAAATAGATATCCGTTTAGTGCACTTTGGCCTTATCAATTGGCTTTTCAAGCATGCATACCATGCTTGCCAAAACATCGCAATTTTTGGGTCGCTGGATTTGTAGATTTAGCAGCTGTAACAACACGATTTCATTATTATTTGGGTTTAGCCCCATTTATTAAAATTTTCACCTGGGATTGTTTAAACGAAAATATAACCTCCTGTCTCTGTGTAAATGGAATTATTTGTAATTCTATCAATATTTTGGCTCAAGTTGCTACACACCTATTCCTGAAACGCATTACTAATTCGTTATTTATTCGTGTTCGTTAATTTGCTTATTTATCGAATGTGGCTATAAGCAATTGAATTAATATAATATTAAATCTAATATTTTATTGATGTATCGGATTTCTTCATTATGTTTACATGTCTACGATATCAATGCTGTATTCTGTGTAATTTGTTCATTGACCTCTTACTGCTTGTTAAACAGTGTCACCAAATTAAGAACACCACGTTTAAAATTCGGCTACAACACTTTTACATAATTGACTGATGATCTGCTGTTTGCCCAAGACAAGTAAATTCGATGTTATGCTTGAAGCCAATTTACACAAGACATCTAACATATTTTCACGGGAATTTAGATAATTATTTTAACTTTCTACCTGGCCATGTTTAACGTCAAAAGTAACACTTTGTATCTAAACATTATTTTAATATTGACATGACTTCGTGTGTGTGTTGTCATAGCCCGCAGCAATTTACCCACGTATTTTTCTGTAAAAGGCCTAAGTTTTTTATCCTCTTTTGTCAGCAGCCTTTCTTTGTGTTGCCGGAACGTCTCCCATTCAAAGAAAATATTGACTTTGGCTTAGACGATTTTGTAAATACTACAAACACAAACACACAGCGCTGATGTGAAATTAATGTGTTTGAGAGCTTAACATAACCAGAATAAATATAGCTTTCGTATTTACATTTTATATCAATCGATTTTGTACACACATATTATGTATATTTAAATTAACTTGCATTGTGGAGCGGATATGAACTTTTTCAATCCTGCTTAAAATACAATTTTGATAGTTGAATTTGGAGGGCCTATCAATTCCATCTGCTATATTATTTAGAAATTAGTGTAACATTATGGTAATGCTTTATGATCTTGAAGAATTAAAGGATATGTTTTTATTATAAATTTTGTGACTATGCATTATCACGATTCAAACTTTTGAAACCTATTGATCGCATTGGGCCTACAATAATTTGTTAGTTCAAATTTTGCACTTTTATAAAAATAATAGCATTTTACCTAGTTGCAGCTCTTCTATACTCTTATCAATTGGGGTATGTCAATGACATCGAAGCTCCTGGCATATTGTTCACCCACAATGTACAGTTGATGGATACATCTCAGACAAATTTACCATTGACGCGGGCGTTTCCTCAGGACGCAATACTTTCACCAACTCTGGTCCTAATCTATATTGATGACCTGCTCACCGAAACCAGTAATCCTGTTTACAGTTTCAGGATGGCAGTACCCTTGTTGTTGCGCGTAAAACCCTTTTAAATGTGTTAGCCAGATATAATAACTAAGCTAGTACCTACCCTTAAAGATGCGGCCAGCGCAACATGTGTGCTCCGACTGGCTCGTCGGCGTGGGAGTGAGTCAATTATTTACTCTTGACCAGGGCGCCACCGGTTTGAAATATCCAAATCCGCAAACCCAAACTAGAAGATCCTCGGTCTTAAGAATCCATAAAGGCGATCCACAATCGACGATTATCCGCTACACAAGGGCGATTCACATCGATAAACCCCTGTTTGGTTGAGGTATTTCAGAGCAAATAAAAGACAGTAACGTTCGTGCAAGTTTAAGTTTATTGACGTTCGTCAGGTTGACATTAACGTGTTGTCATATTTCTTTCAATAATCAAAATAATATAAATATAAAACAGGTAAAATAGCTCAATTGCAAGCAAATAATAATCTATATGCTCATAAATATAGAACTAGAACAGTTGCGTATACATACCGACAGAAATTTGAATTAAATTGAATTGTAATAGAAGTGAAATAGCCAAAAGAATGATCGAACAATTATTAGGCACGTTTAGCTATAACGGAGTTAACAATATAATACCAAGTGATTACGCAAGACCAAAACCAAGTTCAACAAATTAATCAATAATCACAATATACAAAAGGCAACGATCGTCTCATCAACTAGTAATTAAGAGTTATCCGTCTAATAGTAGCTACTAAACTTTGGGCGCGTTTACCATGGTAGACGACTCGCAGTTGTACATAAATAAACCTTACTGATTTAGATCATAAAATATCGTTATGTAATATTATTATATCTGGATAGTCAATAAATTAATACGACAATGTTGATCATTTAATCAATTTAAATCAAATTGTAAGAACAAGAAATGCAATATAAAAAAACTATGAGCATTATTAGAACCACACTAGTAAACACAGCAGTTAATTAGATTCGCATTGGTAAGCTGTGCTTACACCGAAGCAGTACCGAGTATAGTTATCAGTACCACGCAGAAAACTAAACACGCGGTATGATACAACGCTGGAAAAACTCTAAAACACGCAATCTAATACACGCTGAAAAATACTAATAACAAGCTGGAAAATATCAGTAACCTAAACTTATTTTCAAATGTAACACTCTCTATATAGCAGTATTGTTCAGTATTTCAATCCCCTCTCAGACCCGTTAGAAAACTATAATACAGTAACTGACACTCTGATAAAATAAATCCCCCTGTACAGAAAATAAATGAGTATGTACAAAATGTAAGTTAAGTATATTTATTTACCTAACTCCGTAGGGTCTTTTGATCGTAATGATGAAATGAAAGCAGTGCTTTCTCTCCTACAGGCACTCCTCGAGGAAGGAAACGGCGTACTTGGTTCCAGAAGCTACTGCACGTGGCAAGTCACGAACCAAAATCTTGACTTTAGGCAAAAATCAACCAATCCACAGTTAAGCCATAAACTACAGCAACCCAGTAACCATGCCACTTTATACCCGAAATAAGTATAGTCCCCCTCAGGGTGAATTAAAAATTCTTAAAATTTTTATCAGGCATACGCACTACCTCCTTTGAGGCTTTTCTGAAGAAAGAGAATGAAATCTGTTCAAAAAACGACTACCTAGATCATGAAATTCAATGTTAAGAAGCTAGCAAGAACTCGGCCCACAGGCCCGCTTTACACTGTCCTGTAGCCCCCGCAAAATGCTACCAGCCGGTTGTCGCCAAATCTACTAACATCTGCAATATGAAATAAAACGTCTCTAAGGCTGTATGATGTTATGCACTGCTGGCAGAACAAAGAGATCCAACGGTAAATCCATCATTGACAATGTCCAAACAACCAAAAACCAAATCAATCCGAATGGTGGCCATTTAAAACTCCTAACACCAAATCTGTTCGACCCATAAATCTGTGATCAATCGGAATCGGACCTAAACGTATCTTAAGCTAGACCCGTTTTTACATTGCTGAAACATTTGCGAAACAATTCGAGCGACGTTGCCAAGTTAGGGAATATACGTACTTGCTAAAATATCCTGACTGCGTATAATTAAAGCGAAAGCGAAAAACATTCGTTCAACAACAAAACAAGGGTAGCGTATCAATTAATTATGTATTTTCTTGTTGGCTTGAGTCCTAACCACGTCAAAATCGCACGACGACCGCATGCGAATATAACATGTGGCAACGTTCTAAGAATATCCGTTCCATTTATTGTACTCGTCCATAGGTAACCAACAATTCTTATTTTTAATCTGCCACAACTCTAACACGGTTTAGTGATTGATTATGTACCAAGCCAGTGATATCAAACAGAGAAAATCAAATTTATAGTCAGCAAGACAGGCTAGCTTAATAACCGCAGGATTAAGGGTGGAATCACTGCTTTTATTTGACCTCTCATCACAGCAATTAATCATGATCTGGAGAGGGTTCGAACTGGCGCGACAAGAATTTGGTCCAGTTCAATGCGCAGCGGCCATGTTTACTAAGAAAGCCGATATGGCGGGTCCTGACATCATTATGGCAGGATCGGCAAATCCTTCATCCTCGTCCATCGGCCATTGGGTGTCTCGGTCTACAGTAATATGTCCCGGCATGGCCAAGTTGCTAACATCGAAAAATCAGCTTCACAGAAGCTCGGTGCGCTATTTCGCAACAAAAACTATATACACCGCAACAGCTGGTCTTGCTCTACAAAGCGCAAATAAGATGGTGCTTAGAGTATCGCTCACACATCTGCGGTGCCGCACCTAAGAACGCCCTAAGGCTACTGGATTCCATTCAGAAGATAGCTATGAGCCTCGTCGGCGACCCGGGATCTGGATAGTCTCGAACAGCGCAGACACGTGGCCGAGATATCCCTGTTTTACAGATATTTTCACGCTAGATAATTCCAGGCCCGCCTCATCCCGCCCCAGCAACGCCTGTTATACAGTCACGACAGACGACAAGAGTGCACCCGTTCGTTGTACAACTGGAGGCACCTAGATCATCGCTTTACAAGGAGTCCTTTGGCGCACTGCATCGCTGCGGAAGTCATTCCCAGGATATCAGTCTCCCCCAAATTACAACTTACAGATATTCAAGAACCGTGTCAATCAACATCTTCGCACACGCACACACACCGCTCGGCGAGTGCCATAGGATCTCCCTTTAGTGTGTACGTCATTGCCATAAAAAAAATAAGTGGGGTGCTCTTCTTTATCTGTTCATTGAACGTAATGATAAGAGACGAAACAGATAAATTTTGATCCTTAATTAAAAATTCCTTACAAACATGACTTATGCAGAAATGTTTGTTGCAGTTAATTCAGCTTAAATCACTATCGTCATAGAACCCAGTTTAAGAGCGACGATCTTGCCGGTTTCTTCATGAAAGAGTCCTGCTCCACCGCCATTTCTACCTTAACGAAACATGGTTGTTTCTGATATGCTTATACTGATATGTTTTACTACAACCATCCTAAAAAGAGTTCTAAGGAACCACTGCTGATGAGTTAAAGACTTAAGACTAATAAATATTATTAGGCAATATTTATTTCATGGGAGATTACATATCATTTGGTATTCTGAGGCTTCTTTTTTAATTGCAAAACGGAATTGTGAACGTACAAGCAAAATTCCCACGTTTTCAGTGATAGATTAGCCTTTTTGTGAGTTTTCCAAAACCATTGCGTCCTACAAGATCTATTATGGCTATCCCTGTTTTCCAAACACCTCATATCTGAGGTTATACTTCATAGCCTTGAAAATGACCCCTCAGTGTAGCATGTATATTAGATTTACCCATAAGTTTGAAACGTGTTCTTATGTATCACGGGCCAGGTACCCCAAGCCTAAACTGCATCAGAAGGAACTAGTTCTGCAAAAGGCGAGGGGAGACTAAATTTATGAATATAAGCATACTACTTACTCTATAAAATGTGTAACTTTGTCTTCAGCAGTAAAAACACCGTACAGTTCATGACTGCAACTTCCTATTTAATGCAGTTGCTTTAATGTAACTCTTTCCTAACCATGATTGAAAGTTCAGATTTAAATTTGTCGCTTTAGCGTAACTACTAATGTGCTAAGTTGTTTACACATACATGCATAACATGGATGTGTATCTTTCTTATAACATCTCAAGGAAAGACGAAAATCGCTCTTGGTCCATAATGGATTTCTGATGTAGTTTTGTTATTTTTTTTATTTAAAAATAGTAGATTAGCTTTTTGATTAGTTTGCCATACTTTAAATGAGCTATGTGTAATTTGAATCTCGTTCGTATAAATATTTTAGTTTACTTAACATATAATTCTCAGTACATTAGTGGGCTCCAAAAAGTTTTTAAGTGCTCCGACTCCTTGATCGGTCTTCGAGCCGTAGGTATACCAGATGAGCTCTGCTCTTATTGGTGGGCTTTTCCCCAGATCTCTGCTATTAGGGTCTTAAAATCCCCTGTAAGTTGGAGTAGCGTCAACTGTGGATATGCCCAGCACGTAGTTTGCCTTAATCTCCTTCAACAGTTTTTCGTTGTCGGTACCACGACTCTTGCTTATTGGTGCTTGTCCTTGCATTAGTCTGTGTGTGCTGGTGGTAGGTTTAATAATACCTTTGGAGCGACCGTACAAGTTATGCTTATAGCTCCCGTGGCATACAGGCATGCTAGTTTTTGCACGACACTCAATAACTTCCTTGCCCCTACTTCTTGGTCTTTGTTCAACAAGTCACTGCTCCATATATTTCCATGGATCTAACCACCATCGTGTATAGCCATAGGGTTTTTTTAGACTTAGCCCGGTTTCCCACACATTCTTCTTCACTTTCTCATTGTGACGCTTACAACAATCATCCATTATGTTGGGAGCTCTTTAACTTCTCTTCAAGAGTATACGGGTAAATTTTCCTATATATTCAAATAGGTACGAAGTCCTACATACTTGTTTTATGATGTGCTTCATATTGAATCCAATTGATCAGTGAAATGACAAATTTAATTGCATCATTATTTATTATAAGTTTTTCATAGAGCTGAGCCCCAAAGCAAATTTGTCGAAAATAAATCTATAACAAAAAATTAAATTTCCTAAAAATTTTATCAGCAGTAAATTTGCATCACGAAGCGACAAAAGTTCAGGTAAGACTGATATTTTTAGAATACACTACAACACAGTTTTATCCACAATACCGAAACATAATTTTTGCACTAGACGCGCGTTTCGTTAGAATGGAAGTAAAATTGTGTTTTCCTTGTAATTAACTTGCGATTCATATACATAGAGGCCAAGTGTGTTTGTGTAGAGTTAAGCCATTAAGGTTAACCAAAGAGAAAAGAGTTTCAGAAAAACATGGGCCCAGGGAAAGCGTGTCTACAAAATTTTAGCTACTTAACTACGTAAAAATCAATTAAATCTGACACTGGTCCACAAAACGCCATTATCAAAACGCAGCAAATTTTATTTGCATGCCCCCAAACACAAATTGTAATAAATTATGATCGTGCAAAGGCAATCAGTTTTTATTCAACCAACATGTTTGGTTTCCATTAATTAATATTTTGTCGTTTATGAATATTGTTTAATTGGGTAATGTATTCAACAATTTTCCTGGGAACTGCTCCAATTTAAAATGAATTATAATTATTTGTTTTTTGTGTTACATTTGAAATTATGCCCAATATGGTCGCATATATATGTAAAGCAGTTTAGTGTGGTTTCACTGCATTGCCTACAGCTTTGTTGTCATTGACTTATTTGTAGGGCTTTACCAAAAAATACAAATATTATTCAAAGGTACTATGACTTTAGGTTCTAATATTGAAAATATTCATCATTCGATAGCATCGATTATTTGCTAACAGTAAAAAGTGTCTTTTTAATAGTTTCTCATTTCCTTAAAGATGCATGTAACAAATGTTAGTACTTTATAAGTAATCGTCGTACGATAAATATCAAAGACCTCCTGCCAAAATAAAAATTTCAATGGCAGTTTTTACGGTTAACGAACCGTTAAAAAATTATATTGTGACATAAAAGTTATTATGAACCATTAAAACTCTAAATAGCTCCCATAAATCGAACCGATAAATATGTCTCCGCCGGAGCCAATCTGCCCGACATGTGTTCTGGTATTCGTAAAAGATGCTATACATACGTTCTACACTTAAGGTGAATGTTTAATTGTTGTATATATCTTCGCCGCAGGATTACAGAGAGAAAGTTCATTGACTGATTTGTTTTACACCGGTGTTTTAACCTGATCTAATGCCATTAGAAAATGTGCTTTTAGCAAAGAGTATAGTGTGCCATTGCCGCCAAATGTTCAATAAGAGATCTTACGGGTGACGCGCGGATTAATGTATAGTTTTCAATTAAATGCGAGTAAATAATATCAAGATGACTACTACAAAATAATGTTAGTACTTTAATTTTGTCATTTTATTTTTGAAGTAAAAACTCCTTCAGGCGCATTCAACACACTTCTTCTTGGCCGCTGAATAAGACTGAGCCCTCACGCGCCAGACTCGGTTATTTAATGCTCATTCGGGTAAAGTCGGCTCGGGCGTCCTTCAGCCAAGTGAGAGAGAATAACAGACAGGAAGTGAGTATCTCTGTAGGCGCGTTCAGCACATTTATCCTGGATAGTGAGTGAAACTGAGCCATCACGTATAGCACGTGACACTCGGCTATCGCTCGTTTGGGTAAAGTCAGCGTCAACTTATTTCAATTAAACAACGTAATTTTTATTGAATCACCCATAATACTAAAGCTACCGAAAGTTGCGGTTTATGGATTCCTCTGGTTCTATGAAAAAAATCTTAGTTTTGAATAATAACATTCACATGTTCACGAAAACAATATTTCAAAATTGAATTAGTTAACACGCAGATTTTCGGTATAATACATTATTTTAGTATTATCAGAACTGAAATAGTACTGGGGCTGTCTGCAAAATTAAATATGGTGCCCTTATTGCGACGGCTCTTTGGGAAATTGATTATTTCTCAACAATCATGTCAAAGTTAACCGAATCATCAATGTTCATATGCCAGTAATCAGCTTTTACCCATATATGGCCGACAATTACTATCGCGTATAGTATGATGCTAAATCAGTCAATCCTCTAGGCTTTAAATTTTAAAAATGTTGGCCACGCTGAACATCTCCAACGTATCCATAATCCTCATTCAATTTCATTTTCGCCTCACATACAAATGTATGTATATAATTAATTTTGCAATATATTGCGGATAAATATGTGTAAATACCCTTAATAATAATAATAATATAAATTGTACGCTTTATACCACAACAAAAAGCTGATTAATTCAAAATGGGAATGGCAATATTAATTTTACCTTTTGTGTTTCAGATGATTTTGTTTCGAAGGCCTCACATGACCAGTTCTGTTAAAATGGTAAGTTACACATATTTTACTCTAATTTTATTCCAAATTAATTGAAATTTTCCTAAATGAAAACATTTATTTAATTGGGAAAAAAGATGTGTTTAATTGCAACAAATAACTGGGTTAATAACAATTCGATTGCAGGTTTATTTGTGTTATTTATTTTATTTATTCAACGATATAATATTTGCTTGGGTCATTATTATATATTTATAAAATGCTCATTTTAATTACCAGATTATTATTATTAACTCATATTAGTTGCATAGTTCTTTGTAGCGTTACTTCTTACAGAAGGATCCCAGATAAATTTAAATCAGCTTCAGTTATGTTATTTTATCAACGCTTTTGATCGAATTAATAGCAAGAATTCATATGCATTTCCCGAGAATATTAAGTTAAAAAAATACGCTATATATCAGTAAAATAATTTTTACTTTGAGAAGATAAATTATAAATCATAACCCATACATACAAAACCAAAATGCTCACATTAGCTTGGAAGTTTTATAAATGATGCTGTGTTAATTAAGATAGTTTGAACTATTCTTGTAATCGCATGACACAAACACTAAATTCCGTAAGCTTAATTGGAACTCGTAGAACGAGCATTGAATACCGAATTTGTTTCACAAAAATGTTGAAATAGGGAGTTTTGATTTGAATAGAAAACAACACAATTAAACCGAATTCAGTTGGCTTTAGATTATTCCGCAATTCCCCAAAGGAAACTTACAATTTCGTAATAGGTATTTACGATACAAATGGGGCAATAGCATCATTAATAGAGTAGAGTGAGGCAAAAGGACGCACGTAACATATTATAATATATGTACATAAGCCAGAAATATTAATGAAACCAAACGTTTATTTTTTAGCCTAACAGGTACAAAAAGTCATATATTTTACTTGAAAAAACAAAAAAAGTAACACTTAAAAAAATAAATGGTGAGCTGACTCAAAATGGGATATTTGCCCCACTAATGTGGTAAAAGTCTCAAACGTGTGGGGCAAAAGTCCCTCACAGATAAACATGAGGTAAACATTATAATAGTAACAAAGACAAAAACTAAATAAAAAAAACAACGAAAACAAAAATTCAAATATCATGAAAAAAGTAAAAAATATGGGAAAATAGATTATTCACAACAGCCACAAATAAATTTTCCAATATTTTCATAAGCGCTGCAGTCCTCGTGCCACCACTTTGAAAATTTTTTTGGATCGCTATATTTCTCCGAGCAACCAGGACATGCAAGTTCATCCGAAAACAAGATGTGTGTGGCAAAAATCCGGGCGGATTTTTGTCCGGTGAAGAAATGGGATTTTTGCCCCACAAGCAAAAAATATTTTCAAATTTACCGCCATTTTTTACCAAATGAGATTCGTTCAAATTCACTGTGTGTTACATACACTCACATGTCATAGAGCATTCCACTAATTGGTTTTTAAAATACAATAATAATCAACGCTACAATAGCTTATAAACTAATACGCTAAAATTACATGCAAAGCGTATAAAAGTGTAAATTACCTCATGGCTGCAAGAACATCCTGCTAGGCACGCAACCCAAGAAAACACTGGCCGTCCGATGGGTTTGGTATTTTTCAGAATATATTGTGGCGGTGTTGTCTGATTTTGCTTTTTCTCTTGGAAATTTTGATTTGAGATTATTGCCCGCGCGTACTTTTGCCCCATTCTACTTTACATGCGTGTGAAACTTGTGTCAACTGTAACCACACGACTAATGCGTATATTGTACAATATTGTATCTGCCCATGTGTTATTATTTTTATGAAAAATACAAAATTGATACCAATGAGTAATTTACGCAAAAGTGAGTGAGTTAAGAGATTCTTAACTACCGGGCGTAGGTAGATAAAATACATGTAGGATTTCGAGCTAGCCTTACTGATTTTTTAAAAATTCCTGTGAACTGCACTTTCCGAGTTTATTCTGAAGATTAGGATATGGTTAGAGCCTCTACTACGTCCCTGTGGACTGCAGTAGGTGAAAGCGGAATAGGTGAGACACAAAAGGATATCGGACTGATGGCTCGCTTGACTATTTAAATGATAAAATCTGCTGATAATTATAAGTTTAAAATTCATAATTTCCTGCGCTGTTCGCTCGCGTTGTTTTGAATGTTCATATTTTTCAAGTTCAAGACGCGGAAACACGTGTCTCTGGGTTACTTCCATATTGTTTCTTCTACTCCTTAGGCGGACAAGTCAGGCTTCTTCGATAAAATTATCCTTTCAGATCAAATTTTCAATATTCTGCGGTAAGCTCATATCTAAAACACCTTAAGCCTCCTGCCTAGATCATCATAATTTGTGGTTAATATAATCATGCTATTTCGTGTTATTGCGTAGTTTTCAAAAAAATTACTATAATGCAAAGGTCAAGAGTGATAATGGGAGAAAATATTTTGCAAAATTTCAAAAGAAAAACGTTTCAATATCAATTTAGGATGGAGTATATAAATTGGAAGTTGATCGAGAATAAAACCAGTGGGACTTTGAAAGATTATTAAAAGAGCCGGTCGAGTTTTTAAATTGACTCGAGAAGAATGCTGATTTGTTACCCCCATAACAGTGATATTTTGATTTTAGTATCGAGCGGGTTATAAGAAAGGTATTTTTAGTTATGCACTCATATATATATTTTATTTTAGAGTCGCATAGCCCAATATCTTTCTCTTCGAGAAATATGTATACCTACTTGCATATTTTCTGTTTAAAAATTATAGAATATATAAAAAGATTAGAAAAATTCCATTACCTGCGCTACCAATTCTGACGTACTGCCCTCATATTTTCCATTATGTTTCCTTTAAAGCTCTTTTCCTTAATCAAATGACTGCAAATGACAGCAAAATAATATCTGCATGAGCAAATGAAAAATATTTTTTCTTTTCGTTCTTTAATCCTATTAAACCACGTGGAATATTAAAAATAAGTCAAGCAATCTTATTGAGAAAAATTGTTTTTTACTTTTACCAGTTTTTCCGAGATTTATTAGAAATTAATTGACGAATTAAAATCGACTTGTTGCTTAAGTTAGTTAGTTTTATAGTGGTAATAATCATATCGGATATAAGTTAATTATTTAAAGATTTCATACCGCAAACCAGAAGCGTATCAGATAAAAAGAAAACAGTTTTATACTAGATTTGTTCAAAGCCTTTGAAAAAAATAAACTTATCATCGCTTAAACGTATATGTAATTCAAGTTAATATTTCTAGCAAATTAAAGAATATGCTCATCAATTTTGATTTTGCAAATCTAAATTATAAATGGCAACCCATATCTCAATCAATTTTTAAGCAATTCGGGATTTAAATACCCTCGCTTGCGAATATTTAATAAGTGCCGGTTAATTCTCGAAATTGTTTAAGTTGAAAATAATTTGCGAAATAGTTTCCGAGGTGCAGCCCTACTTAAACTCAATTTGTATGCAGCTTGTTCCTTATTAGATGCGATAAGTTTATGTAATATGTCCGTAATAGCGGAGGAGTTTTTTTGTATGTTCGTAATTAGAGAATGGAGATTTTAATAACTTTTTGGAATTACCCTTCACAAAATAAATTGCCATGTTAATGAACAACAACAAATATGATTTGTAAAAATCCTTCTCGCAAAAAAGATATAATTAATATGCAAATACAAATTTCTTCTTTTAAGCCATTAAAAGTGTAAAAAAGTAGTTTTCATTTAACGATTTTCTATTAAACATTCAAAAAATTGAGACAAGATTGGTTTGCTGTTTTTTGATAAAGGCTTAGATTAAATTACATGTAAATCTCCATAAGAAAATTTAAGGTCGTATGTAATATTTGTTGTGCCAGGCACGAGCTGGCCTAGCTGGAAAAAAGATTTTGGCAAACATCACCGACTTGGGTTATAGCATTTATTGCGTAATGCATTAGAAACCCCATCCACCATAAATTCCCGACCCTGATGACATCGTCAATAATCAGTGACTTGACATTATATCATTTTTAAGGTTTGGCATCAACGATCTAATCCAACATTTACAATCCCTCCTAGCATTTGTGATCTCAGACATCACCGCGGCTATTCTAATATTGATGAATTTGGGAATATTCGCTTAAATTCTGTATTTGAACTGAAATACATTCGGACATCAACAGGAGTAAGATATTAATTATGTGTAGGGGCTTGGTAAGCACCGTTTTTGTTCTAGATGTTCAAGTTTATAGTTCTGTTATATTAATCAATATTTTATAAATTTAGACTTACCTAGGGAACTTAAAAAAATCAAAAAACGGCATTATTTCTAAAAATGTGTTACAATATTACTTGTTTTATTACTATAATTCAAATAAAAAGCCAATTTGTTACTATAAAGGTTTAACTATAAATATTGCACTTTCCTTCTTAACAACAATTACTTTAAATTCCTAAAAATATAAACTGAAAAATAAGCTCAGGGTATGTAGGTTCAGAACATGCTGATTAAAATTTATTTCAATTAAGCAAAAAAACAATTATAATAACCAGGCAAAACAAAAGTGAAATTAATAAATTTACACAGGTAATCAGATTTCGCTTATTGACTGAAAGCAACTTTCTAACTCAAAAATTAGCTTAATTAAAAAATTTAAAAGAATGACAAATTTAAATAAACGTGAAGAAACGAAGCAATTATGATCAAGTACTACCACGGTCAATTCACAACTTATCACCCGTAATGTAACACGCAAATTAAAAGCTTAGCAGTTTTATTCTCCCTACTGACTTTTAGATATAAGAAAACTTGGGATAAAATAAATGCAAACAATTCAAAAAATGATGAAAATTAAGAGCCTGCCTTCTAAGCCTTCTCGCTTTGGTCGCCGGTACAAGATCGATCCAAATTCTTGTCCTACCTTTCAATCACTTCTTGAAAAAAAGTACACCGACGCGCAGTTGTCACAAATGTTTTATTTTTCCACCGTTTGAAGCGACCGATTTCAAGCATATGAGCTGTATATTTTTAAATAATACATTCTACTGCTGTATTTGTGTAAATTCAACCATAATATTAATTTTCATTTTACATTAACTAAATAATTATCGACTGACATATTAAAAAAATAGTTTTAAACGAACTTGATGGGCAACATAAGAATTCATTATTTATTAATATTTTCAGACTGTTTAATGCGGAATTTCACACACTGTTGTTACCAGGTCGGTTCAGACAGTAATTTAAAATAGGTTGAAGATAAAAAGTTATTATTTTAAACCAAAAACAAATATAAGCGCCCTCGGAACAACCTGATGTTAACGAATTGTTAAAATTACCTTAACAAATTTCGAAAAACCCTCTAGTTGATAATACGCCCCTTTAGCCAGACTGCGCAGCCACCAGCAAAACAGCGAATTTTGGCGACTTGAGCTATGACATATTTAAGGGTGTGGCACCTTATGGCGTACTGCGCCATAAATTCCTGGCATTAGTGCAAAACACTGCGAATGGCCTAAATGCAAATCAGCTTTACAGACAGTTAAGACAGCTTTTTAGATGGAGAGGCAGTTTTATAACGTTCTTTATAGACAACTACGACAGCTTTTTTGGCCAGAGAGACTACTTTATAGACAGCTTAGACAGCTAAGACACACAGACAGACGGCTCTATAGACAGTAAGACAGCTTTGTATGTAGGCAGACAGCTTTATAGACAGCCAAGACAATGTTTTAAAGCTAGTTTTTTAGACAGGCAGACAGACAGCTTTATAGACAGCTAAGAAAGCTTTTTAGACAGACAGACGGCTTTATAGATGGTTTTATAGAGACAGCTTTTTAGACAGACAGACTGGCCATTCGCAGTATTTTGCCCTAATCCTTGGCGGTGACGTCATGGTCAGCAATTTATGGCACGGTACTTCACAGAGCGTCATGCCCTTAAATATGTCATAGGGCAAGTCGTCGAAATTGCAGTAATTTGCTGGTGGCTGCACAGTAGCCGTCTGCACAAGTATGGCTAAAAAGGTGCGTTACCTACTATAGCATTTTTCGAAATTTGAAAAGATAATGCAGTATAGCATCAATGAATTATTGCTGGACTATGAATGTTGAGTTCATAATAATATGTTCGATACCTGACAGGCTCTACAGACTTTTATTAATTAAAAAATTATATACCTAAATAATAGTAATATTAGGATAGCCGCGGTAATGTCCGAGATTAACTGCTAGGAGGGATACTAAATGTTGGGTTAGGTCACTGATGCCGCTGCTTTAAAATAATATAGCTCAAATCGCTGATTATTGACGATGTCATCAGGGCCGGGAATATATGGTGGATAGGGTTCCTAATGCTTCACGCAGTCGCGGGCCCCGAAATATGCTATAGCCCAAGTAGTGATTGGTAAATACCGGGTAAATATATTTTAAGTAAATACCTTGAGTTTTACCCGGGTATTTACCCAAATTGTTTATTATATGAGTTATTTAAGAAAAAAATCGTTTTTGATCGAAAAATTTACTTTTATTTTATACTATATTATTTTCACCCTGATTACCGTTGAGTTATTTTTAGTTACATTATTACATCTTACATCAATCACTCATAAGTTAAGTCACTCGTCACTTCCACTGGGCATTGAACACTATAAGCAACTTCATTTTCACCTTTATATTTATTTTCTTGCAGTAATTTCCAATTGTGAACAAGATACGTTATTTTCCCAGCCCTAGTATTTGTTAAACGATTGCGCTTTTTGTTGTGGATCCAACTGAAAGTATTGAATGACTTTCAGTTGCTGCAGAGCTGACTGAAGCTGATAATTTACGTACAGCAACTCCTTAAATGCGACTGCCTTTGCAGATACCTTTCCACCATACAATTGGCGACACTGATTCTGGAGAAACTCATACGAGTTGTGTACCCCATAGGCCATCTTTTGCAATGTACCGGGCCAAAAAACTTGAAACTGAAGCAATAATATTTAGTTTTTCAGTGACTTTGTGAATAAACTCCATTGCATCTACATGTTCTTCTGCAGTTAAATGGCAACCCTGACTTGAAGGATCCAACAATTAAGCAGCGAAATTTGGTCTGCAAAATAATGTTTTTCTCGACTTTTGTTAGTGAAAATTGTGGTAGGATTTTTCTGCAAATCGTTAAAAGCATGATACATTTTATAAATTAGACATTCATTGCTTTCAAATTGTGCTATCAAAATTACAATTTGGTTGTAAAATTAATATTAATTTTTCAACTCGAACTCAATAAATATTGTCATCTAAAATTCCAGATTTTAATTATTTTTGTTAACAGTCTGCGGCCTGCTCCTTTGCTGCTAGTGTTTGCAGTGTGCTCTTACAAGTAAAAAGGCTTTGTAGAGTGTCAAAAAAAGTTCCCCAATGGGTTTTCACTGGCACTTTTAAACTGACTGCAACATTTTCCTTGTGGTTAATTCTAGTGAATAGGGCATTTAAAATGTATTTTTTTTAGAAATTTGGCTTGACTGTGGAGCTGTTGAAAAATGTTTGTGATTTTTGCTGTCTTTCGCTGCAAAGCGACCTTGGAAGCTAATTTTAAATTAAAAGCAAAAATCCCAAATTTTGCTGGATAAATATTTTTTGTATTTATATACACTCAGATGCAAAAAAACGCAACGGTGAAAATTTTCGTCAAATTTAAAGTATTACAGTTTTTTTATTTTTAGCCCTATTTTGATGATTTAGTTAGCAAACTGTATATAAATATATGAATTTTAATTGGTATACTCGGTTTTTTGATAAAATTTCGTATTTGACTTATTACACGGGGTTAATCGAAGTGTGGTTTCTTTACCCTAACTTTGAAACACCCTGTGGAATAATTTTGTGAGTGACTTTTCGTAAAACTTTGTTTTTCGGTTACAACTATGTTTTCTAGGCATTTTGTTTTCTGGTTCATGCCAAAATGTGCTTTGGTTAATTTTTAAGAGCGAAATGAATTTGCCACCCACAATTTGCGACTTTTGCAATAATTATCATTACTTTTTGGTGCTATTTTGTAAAACGACGTGGTGGCTTTGGTGACTGTTATCGTAATTTCATATTGACACTTTGGAATTTGAGGAATTGGAGCAATGTTCTTTTTACGGATTAGTCGAGATACTGTTTGAACTCATCAGATGGGAGAGGACGAGTATGGCGTCGAACTGGCAAGGGGTTTGCGGAGTGCGCTTTCAGCCTCCGTGTTAGCCATAAGGGGTACGGTGATGGTGTGGGCAGGAATATCCCGAAAGGCCCAAACTAATTTGATTGTGTATTGATGGTTCGTTGACTGCACACCGATATATTGAGGAGATATTAGTGAATCCTGTAGTACCCGTTTCTCAATATATCGGCAATGAATTTATTCTAATGCAAGATAATGCGTGGCACGCAACACCTAGAAGAAGTTGGTATCAACAAAATGAACTGGCCAGCGTGTTCGCCAGATATTAACCCTATAGAACACATTTGGGATATGCTTGGCCGAAGGATTAGAGGTCGCGAAGTTGCACCAGCTTCAAAAAATCAACTTCGCTGGGCTCTTGAGGAAGAATGGCAAAACATCCCGCAAGATGATATTTGCAACCTCATTAACAGCATGAACCGACGTGTACAGGAAGTTATAGCAGCAAGGGGAGGCAATGCAAAGTATTAACTTATTTTCCACAAGTTTTTTGTTGTTGTTTCTTTACTTAGGTATTTAAGTTACAGATATTTTTTTATGAAATATTATTTGTTCTGTTATTGTTACTATTGTTTATTAAAACCAAGACCGTATCGTTGCTTTTTAACGTTTTTTAAATTTCCATGCAGGGCTAATGGTGCGTCAATATGACATTACGATAACAGTTACCAAAGCCACCTCGTGATATTACAAAATAATAACAAAGAGTAATGATAATTGAAAAAGACGTAAATTGTGGGTGGCAAATTCATTTCGCTCTTAAAAATTAACCAAAGCACATTTTGACATGAAACAAAAAACAAAATGCTTAGAAAACATGGTTGTAACCGAAAAACAAGGTTTTACGAAAATTCGCTAACCAAATTATTTCACAGGGTGTTTCAAAGTCAAGGTAAAGAAACCACCCTTCGATTAACCCCGTATAATAAGTCAAATACAAAATTTTATCAAGAAACCGAGTATACCAATTAAAATTCATATATTTATAGACAGTTTGCTAAAAAAATCATCAAAATAGGGCTAAAAATAAAAAAACTGTGATACTTTAAATTTGACGAAAATTTTCCCCGTTGCGTTTTTTTTTGCACTTGACTAAGCTCAACTAAGCTCAAGTCGGTGATGTTTACCAAAATCTTTATTTTCGCAGCTAGGCCAGCTCGTGCCTATCACAAAAAAAAATACATCCGACTTAAACTTTCTTATGAATATTTACATGTAAAAATCGCGAAATTTAAGCCAGACACCCCATAGTATTTCTGCATTACATATAGTATGGAATTTGATGCAACAGACGATGATAATGATAACCAACACGCGATCTTATTTTGAAATTCTTATAGAATTTCATATGTATGCATTCAATAACAGAACAAAATATTTTTCCCACCCTATGGAAGAGGTAACATGGAGGCTACCTTTACCTAACTACTTGAGGCATATGCATTTTACCATCACTTTCAGAACTAACTTTACATAAAAATCATACGATCATGATTTTCATGGACATTATTCCTAATATCACAACTGGACTATATGTCCGAAATATTATTTGCATCCATTTTTGCTTGTAAGTATGGGCCAATACAAGGAATGTTTTTTTTTAAATGTGCTTCTGTTGCCGATTAAAACTGCTGCTAAGCGCCTACCTTCAGCTATGGTATTTACTTCCGGTATTTAAAAAACGCTCTAACTAACAGTTACATGATTAACAGATAGTCGTTTAACTATTAAATAAAATGTGCAGCTGCAAGTCACAATTTATATGCTGGAAATATTATTACTATGGGTTCTGTTCATTATTACCATATTATGATATGCATTGCACGTAGCGAAACGTTGCACGCAACGAGCGTAATAACGAATAAGGTAATTTTTTTAAAATTGCCCCAAAGCAAATTTTGTCCTAAGCTAAGGGAAACCAAATGTTGCTGACTTCTAGTTATATTTAGTTCTACCATTTAGAAAATAATTGTAATTTTAAAAACAGCATTTAACCTAATTTCTGTTTTCCCCATCATAAAAAGTTAGCTTCAAACCTAAAGGCACTGTATCAAACTCAAACGAAAAATCGAAAATGTAAGGTATGAATACCAAGGCACGAATTTATTAGCAATACATTATTCGTATTGAAATATTGTTGGAATGTAAGCTGATTATAATTGCCAAGATACAATATTTTTTGTTAAAATTTTTCTACAAAATATATTACATATTCTTTGCGTAGTTGTATGTTTACAAATTGATAGGCATTACTCGAACGCCTCTGAAAACTACAATTAAAAGAAGAAGATTCTTCATAATTTTCTAGTAGTTGAATCTTGATAATATTAGATAAACTTAATGATATTATGTCAGAGAATAATAAAATTATATACGCTGCTTTATTCGCAATATTTGAAACCGCCCAGTTATGTCTTCATAGAACTAAACATAAATATCTAATATCCAATCGTATTTCCTTGAACGTATCGTGTCGTTAGAATGCGCTATTCTGTTAGAACCGGTAGGAAATTACGTACATGCATATCTCCTACTGTTAAAATCATTCGCTACTGTTCCTGTTTGATGGATACTTCTCTTGCTAGTGCACATCTGTTCATTATTATCCTATTATTACCGTACAGGAATAAGTAGCTAGTCTATCATTTCAATTGTACTTGCTTGAGAACAGTAATTTAGGTATTTCAACAAAGGAAAATATTGTTTCTGCTTTTTTATCACAATGATTTAAATACTTTTTCCTTGATCTAGGCAGCGAGACCTTAAAAATAATCCTATTATAATTTGAGTAACATATTATCAAATGTCACTATTAAAATAATTTATAGAAGTTATTTGTAATTACAGAGGTGGATACGCTGCTGAGTTAACCAATAACCCACGTATTTAAATAGATAGGGGACCATTGCTTCACAATTTAACGAATGTGTTCCGTTATATAACGAATTAGAAATGACGGCACACATTTTCGTTGTTTTTTAATGAAACACCTTGTGTGTTATAGTAAATATCATATATAGTCTATGGTCAAGAGGACTATTATATGGATATAACAATAATGCTCGCAATAATGTTTATGAAGAGAAACAAATATGATTCGTTTTAATAAATTATGTACGTAAGGAATGTTAGCTTGGCTTATGAGTGTGTGTAATTTATTGAAGTTAAACTTCTATAGCGAGAGTAAGTCCGAAAAAATGAGAATCAAATGAAACGGAAATCAAAATGAAACACTTTAATGACGCATGTTCCAGTATAGCTAGAGGGTTGACATTTTGAGGACATGTAGCCGGGGTAAAATGAGGATCCAGGGCCCGGAGTTCTAATTTAAGGAGGGATTTTGCGGGGAAAACCGTTTTTTGCCAATATCCCTGCAACTGAGCCACGGATCGAACATCTGACAAGCAGTGACCTCACCTCACGGGGTCACCAATGTGGAGGGTGAGATTTATATCACACCCCGTCCCCCGGATACTCAAAAACTTTTCAAAAAAAAAATGGGCAAATATTGGAAAAAGCGTAAAAAATTGTTTGGAAAGTTAATAAAAGTATGTATCATAAAACGAAACAAGAAAAAAAAAATTATTAAAAAAAAAGTTAGAGAAACGCGGTTTTTGACGAAAAAAGGCGACGAGGTCGGGGATGGCAAAAATGAAAGGAAAAAGAATGCTATTTAAAAAAAGAGCAAAAAAAGTGAAAAAAGTGTCGAAACCGGGTCGAAAAAAAAGCTTTAAAAAATTTCATACCTAATATCTCTTCAGTTGTGTGCTTCTGGTGGTGGGGCGCAATTTTTTGTATCTGTAAAACAGGAACATCTCGATCACGTGTCTGTGATGTTCCAGACTATCCGGGTCAACTTCGGATCGCCGACGAAACGCACAGCTCTCTTCTGAATGGAATCCAGCAGCTTTAGGGTGTGCTTTGGTGCGGCACCCCAGATGTGTGAGCAATATTCTAAGCACGGTCTTATTTGCGCTTTGTAGAGCAAGAGCAACTGCTGCGGTGTGTACAGGTTTTTGTTGCAAAATAGCACACCATGCTTCTGGGAGGCTGATTGCGATGTTAGCAACGTGGTCATGCCAGGACATATTGCTGTTGAGAGACTCCCAGCAGTCTGATTGACGGGGATGAAGGAATGGTCGATCCTGCCATAATGATGTCAGGGCCCGCTGCTGTATTGGCTCTTTTGGGTGGCTGCTTGGGTCTTTGCTGCATTGAACTGGACCAAATTTTTGTCGCCCCAAGTTTGGACTTTCTCCAGGTCTTGATTAATTGTTGTAATCTGCTCCTGTCTGCGGTGATAAGTCTCAG
Organism: Pissodes strobi; assembly: GCA_016904865.1. Classification (NCBI taxonomy): domain Eukaryota; kingdom Metazoa; phylum Arthropoda; class Insecta; order Coleoptera; family Curculionidae; genus Pissodes; species Pissodes strobi. The sequence goes on from MU181962.1 coordinate 363,876, forward strand.
TCGCTGGTAAAAGTTTTTCTGCTCCAAATTGGGAGACAAGGGTACTGTCATCTGTAAAACTGTAAACAGGATTATCCGTTTCGGTCAGCAGGTCATTAATATATATGAAGAAACAGAGTCGGTGAAAGTATTGTGCCTTAAGCACGCCCGCGTTAATGGTGAATGTGTCTGAGATGTGTGCATCAACTGCAACGTGCAGAAATCGGTTCTTAAGAAAACTGTCAAGCTAGCTGCATAGAGATGCTAGCAGTCCGAAGGACGGCAGTTTGTTGAGCAGTCCGTCATGCCAAAGCCCTATATACGATAACTGTCAAAAAAATTAATTAGCTTTGACGACATTTTCTGAACAGGTTATTAATGGTCTTCCGAGCCATATTGAATTTTGAGTTTTTTTTTTTTGAAGCGTGTACATTTTTGAAAAAGCAGCCATTTTGTGTCCTTCAAGCGCTAAATAAGTAGCGAGAGTCGAAACAACGAGGACAGTTCGATAGGGAATTTAAAGGAACGAAACTCTATTTTTACGGGAAAGTCGGATGATGTGGAGCAAATTATTGCTTTTTCAAGTGTTCACTTCTGTTTTCTATTCTTAAGCACACCTTTTTTAAATACAATACTTGCAGATATATTAAATTTAGATGGTGTAAAGCCTATGGTTCAAAATATTTTTAATGTACAATTCTTTATTCTATTAACTGGGGCTCTTTATATTTTTATTTTTGATCTAAGATCATTCTTGTTAAGAAAAACAAAAGATTTAAGTAGAACTTTAAAATTTTGTTTGTTTGAATGACTTATCGAACATAAATAGCATTTTCTTTTTGTTAGAGATTTTTTTACATCATTATCCAGTTATTTTTTCAAATAATAGGGTTATCATTCCAAACCCTTGGGTTGATTTTATTATGAAGAGACAGGGTGTTTTTTATAGCGATGATAAGCAATAGCTTTGTCATCTACCGAAGATTTAATTTTCTCAGGGCCTGCCCATTCGCCGCTAAAAAATAACAATTTGCTATTTTCTTCTTTGTGTATATTTTTATAGTAATCATAGTAATAAGAAATTGTGTCATACCCTCTTGTAAATGTTCACTGTTTTATCACTGATTTTATCATTAGCAATATTTTTCTTCGAGATTAATTGCGATATATCCACAAAATAGTCAACCTTTCTTCTATAATATTATTGAACCAGTTTTCGTGGATTTTTCAGATTTTGACAGTGGCGTAGCTACCGGGTGGGCCAGGGGGGGCAAGGCCCCACGGCGCCAAGAGAAATTAGGCGCCGCTCCGAATTTATAAATATGCTAATGCTAACCATGCTCATGAGCTTAACTAAGTTTTTAAATTAATTAAATTATAATACAATCAAAGATCAAAGACCAAAATATGTATTAAACTTTTTACCCAACCAATACATTTTGTGTCAGGTATTTATTATTTATTCTATGTAGAATAAAGATATATCCCGGCGGCATATTTACACATCCTCACATACAATGGCACCAGGGTACTGAAATCGGTTAGGTTTTGTAAGCGTTTGTAGCGCTACACAAGAACTCACTGATTTAGGCACCTGAAACACGCTGTTATATAATATTTCACTTTTCGCTTGGCCCTCCGCTCGCTTCGCTCACTACGGGGGCTCAAGGAATTAACCAGGTGCTAACCCATACTAACCCAAGACATACCTAAAATCAAGAAAAGAACTGTTTAAAAACATAACCTGAAAATATAAAAAAAGCAACGGGGTTTGAACCCAGGCCGCCGATAGCCGCCGAATTGAGACCTAACCATCTAGACCTCTCGACCACGAGGGCTCTTGCCGCAAATTGATTGCATCACGAAGACTTGGCGCGATAGCTTTTGTAGCGCTACAGACGCTTACAAAACTTAACCGATTTCAGCACCCTGGTGCCGTCGTATGTTAGGATGTGTAAATATGCATCCCGGCGCGGCGGCATTTGGTACATGCAAATTTGTAAAAACGCTGCGTAAGGCGGCATGCGACTTCAAAGACAAAAATTCCGAAAATTTCGGTCGTAAAAAGTATGTGTTTTTTAGAGTTTCGTATTTAGGAGGTACCATTAGCCAGACAAGTCTAAATAGCCTAGCAATACTAAGCATAGAATATGAATTTGTCCAAAAATTAATTTTGATCAAATAATCGATCAATTTACGTCGATTTAAAACCGAAGAGACTCCAATGTTTAATTAATTAATTAAGGTTACAGATATTTAGTTTACGTTTATATTTAAATATGTATGTACCTGTTGGTTGGTTGCCTTTTATATATTTTGCATTCATATTCCTGTAAATAAAAAAAATGCGTGTGCACTATGTGCGCATATCAGAAGTGAAACTTCTTAAACTTAAACGCCCTAGCCTGAGATTTGGTTAAAAAGTAGTTTTTTTTTAAATATATCACTCAATTAACAAAAAGGGAAGGCCTAAATGAAAAAAAAACTATTCTCCATAAAAGTTTCGCTTATGTCTTGACAAGGTAATAGAGCAAACCCCATATTTTTATCTTGTAAACTAACAAAGATATAACAATAATTATATGCCCTAGCCTTATACATATCTTAACGGATTTGGTTAAAAGTTGTTTTTTTTTAAATATATCACTCAATTAACATAAAGGGAAGGCCTAAATGAAAAAAACTATTCTTCATAAAAGTTTCGCTTATGTCTTGACAAGGTAATAGTGCAAACTATATATTTTCATCTTGTAAACTAACAAAAATATCACAATTATTAAACGCCCTAGCCTTATACATATCTTAACGGATTTGGTTAAAAAGAAGTTTTTTTTTAAATATAGGTATCACTGAATTAACAAAAAGGGAAGGCCTAAATGAAAAAAAAACTATTCTTCATAAAAGTTTCGCTTATGCCTTGACAAGGTAATAGAGAAAATCCCATATTTTTATCTTGTAAACTAACAAAGATATCTCAATAATTAAACGCCCTAGCCTTATACATATCTTAACGGATTTGGTTAAAAAGAAGTTTTTTTTAAATATAGGTATCACTCAATTAACAAAAAGGGAAGGCCTAAATGAAAAAAAAACTATTCTTCATAAAATTTTCGCTTATGTCTTGACAAGGTAATAGAGAAAATCCCGTATTTTTATCTTGTAAACTATCAAAGATATCACAATAAATGTCCGTGACCGTTTTCCGTTCCCTGCCAGCTCGCCCGCCGTGTGTCGGGATCGCGACCTTAAGATTTTACTCCCGGCGCGCGTTAAGAAGTTTCACATCAAAAATATACGTTTAATATTATGATGTATTATTTTTTTGATTAATTTGCGTATATACACAAAATATAGTTTTGTTTTAGGCGCCAGCGGATAGGCTTGCCCCCCGGCGCCCACCTTTCTAGCTACGCCACTGGATTTTGACCCACCCGCATTGGAATGAAATATATTGTTCTTACTGCTGTTCAACATCTTTTCACGATGTATGTCATGAAGTGTACATATTACACCAAAACTTTTAAAACTTGGCATTTTGAATGGACCTAATGGATGCAGATATAGACACACTAGCAGAAAAATTCGTAGCATCCATCTTCACATTACTAAACAGATATAATGGGAACAAATTATTAAAAAACAATGGTCTGATAAATGGATATGAAATTAAATATGAATGGAAGAGATCAATTATATCGAAAAACTGTAAAGCCGCGTCCAGATTTGTACCACGTCACGCAACCGTACCACGTCGCGAACTAATCTGGACGTCGAAACGAACCCCGTCGCGAACCTGATAAGCGTTGCAGCTCGAAGTACGTCGCGATCCACGGCTTGTCGGTAAATCAACGGAACATCAAAAGAATTGGTGCGCGACGACACGACGCGATGTCGAACAAGTCTGGACGTGAGCCCGTATGGGCTGACGAACGATTTGGTTTATTTCTAAAATTTGTTTCTTCAGTAGTTATTTTCGCTATCGTGCGACATGGAGTGGACTGAAGACCGCATCCTACTTTTAATTTCTTTATATAGGCAACATGAATGTCTGTGGAATGCCAAACATGCATTATACTATAATAAACAAAAAAAATATGATTCATGGACTGAAATATCTGCTGAATTGAACACAACGCTAGAGGAAACTAAAAAAAAAGTAACCAACTTGCTTTCCTCATTTCGACGGCAGAGGACCAAAGTAAAGAAAAGTGTTGGAACCGGGAAAGGTATGTTTTAATATTTATATTCATTTTACAATATAACTATATTCTATTTTCTTAATATATAGGGTCAGATGAAATTTATGAAAGCAACTGGTTTGCGTACAAGAGCATGGAGTTTCTTTTAGACAAAAATACCCCCCGAGAAACATCAAGTACGGTAAGTTTAAGAAACTACATCAATATTGTTAAGTCGAGAATACACAGCAAAATCACAAAATGAATGACTGGCAAAAATGATATAACCCTACTTTTTGTCATAATATCAAAACTTTAAAATGAAAATACGTATATTTACAGAGATGAGAGAGACAAAGTTTACTGTTTTATTATAGAGATTATTATTTTACATACATATAACTATTTTTTTACGCATAATCGTTTTGCCACTCAAGCTGACCATCAGTTTGAAAATATTCTGCCAATTCTTCCCGAATTTCTTGAGCATTTTTGCATGATCTACGAGGTACATTTCTTAACGGAAGCAATGAAGTAATTTTTTCATCATTTGGAATTATTCGTCTCCAGCTTCCTTCAATAAGGCGACCTTCCACTTCCGTATCGAATGTACCGGGAGGTGTATATACATTACAAGAATTACAACTTCTTCTTAAAAAATTGTGCAAATGAACTACTGCCATTACAATCAACTCGGCCTTTTCTGGTTCTAATAGTAGAGGCTTTCGTAAAACTCTGAAAACTGACGACGCAATGCCAAAGACATTTTCCACTACTCGACGTGCCCTACAAAGGCGATAGTTATAAATTCTTTTTACAGACCCTTTACGGTGTAAGCCTGGAAAAGGTTTCATAAGATTTTCAGCCAATGCGAAAGCTTCGTCTCCAAGGAAAAAGAAAGGTATACATTTCTCTCTTTCATTTAAAGGTTCAACTGGTGGAAGATTCAAATCATTTTGCTCTAATTTTTTATATAGCAGGGTGTTTTTAAAAACTCCGCCATCGGATATCCTGCCTTGGCAACCAGCATTTACATATAAAAAGTTATATTTCGCGTCCACTACAGCGAAAAGGACAATACTGAAAGTACTTTTATAGTTGAAGTACTCGCTTCCGCTATTTACGGGAGCTTGCAAAACGACGTGTTTACCGTCTAATGCCCCGAGGCAATGCGGAAAATTCCATATTGATCGATACTCTTCAGCCACAGTTAGCCATTCCTGTTGTGATTTTGGGATCTGTAAATAAAACACAACACTGAAAGCCGTACTTTAAATATTTACGTATATAACGGCCAATTTCGTAATATCTATAGTAAAGTGACTTTTACTAATATGAACTTTAGATTAAAGTTTATTTTTATTTAACTTTAGTTTCATAATGAATCAGCAAAGCTACTTTAACCAAAATAATCTTTAATGAAAATTGCGTTGTGTTGGTAATACTTAAACGACGTGGGCATAAAATCGGGATATACTCTTCGCAGATTAGTACCGTTGCCAATCGAAAATTCGTTGGCAATCAAAAACTCTAAAACGAATATGAAATTGGCCGTAAAACTTTTCACTTTTCAGTAGGCTATAATGACAAAAAGGATAAGTGTTGTGACAAGTATACTAGACAAATAACTTTTTATTTATAGATTCTGGATGAAGACTCACAATCCGAGCATTTAGCTTCCAATTCGGCTGACGATGGTCAGGAGCAGGTGGCATCATTTCGCCCAGCTTCAACTAGTGCAACTCCAACTCCGTCACACCCGGTTCCCAAAAAAAGCAGGAACAATGACGGCTCGCCAGATAACCTAGACACAGCATTCCAAATTCTTAAGACCTCTGCGGCTCAGAAAAAAAAAGAGGACACTGAATCTGATCTTTGGGGAAAATTGATGGCTAAAAAACTGGATTCATATTCTAGCGTTACGAAGCTTGCTGTGCAACAAGCCTTGATGGGTATCTTTTTTAATGCAGATGCAGGACTATATGAGAAGCCGCAATCTCCCGATCCTAGCTTAGTTAATCCTAACCGAACAAATTCACAATATAGATACCATCCTTATCCCACATCAAATATAATACACCATCCTGCAAGGCCACCGAGTTATTCTTCTGTTTCCACAATAACATCTCAAGATTTCTCATATTCCCAGAACCAACACCCTAATTCTCAACTCTCTCAATGTCGTATAGCGCCACAAGAATACCAGAGTTCACCCTCGTCACTCTGTTCTCCCCCCGAATGTTCTCCTGGAAATCCTTCGTCAGAAGAAGCTACATATGAAGACCTTGTAAATGCAGTGATACGCGACTGAATTGTTCACAAAAAAAATAAATACAAAACGTTAAGTTAAAATTTCTTAATTCCTATATTATTTACCTGAATATTTCCTTTCAATACTTCAACTAGAGCTTTGCAAACCTCTGGAACTATTTCGCTAATGGGCTGCTTGGAGATCCTGAACAAATATTGTAAGCTTGTGTAGGAATCTCCTGTTGCTAGGAAACGTAGGGTTACAGCAAGTCTTTCTTGGACTGAGATTGCTTTTCGAAACTTGGTGTCTTGCTTTCCTATTTCAGGCCCAATCGCATTCACAAGATACTCAAAATCTGTTGTTGACACTCGTGTAAAATTTTTGTATTGACCACTAATTTTTTGCATCCTTAAATCCGCAAGCAAATTATTCGCACCATATTTCGGTCTATTTCTAAATATTTCTGTTTGCCACCATCGCCTTGGTTTCTGTTTTCGTTTTTTAGCTGATAAAGCGTAATGAATATAAATATACGCTGCAGCGGCGACATCCATTTTGAAAGTTGAATTGACTACTAGAAAAATTAAAATATATGGATCGCATAAAAGGTTGCAGTGCGAGGTTTGAAGTGTTGTCCGATACGGCGTACCTGAACGCGGGGTTTCTGTACGCAACGTGGTTCGCGACGTGGTGCGGTTGCGCGATGTTGTACAGATCTGGACCCGGCTTAATAATAACTAAGAGTAATGATGATTTTAATGAAAGGACTCAAAGAAATAAACTTTAACCCTACAGAAATGTGGAAGACCACTAAAAAACTAGCATGAGGAGAAGAAAAGCGATAAAAAGAAATATAATTTGAGGACAATATTTAAGGAAAGGATAACTATTTCATAAAAAGTAACGAAACGATAACCATGAAGATAAGTAACCGGGACATTATGGATAGTGTGGTAAAAATTACATCAATCTCATTAACGGAAATAAAGCCCAGAATTAAGACTCTTAAAAGAAAATCAGATGGGATAATAACATACAGTGTTTTCCGGGAACTGAATAATATTTCGAAAACGGCTGAAGACAGAAACTACGCTTTGCGTTTGATTTATTAACTATAATGGCAATGTTGCCAAGTTTACGGTTTCTTTGGTTGTAGGAGTGCTCCAGTGGCATTATGAAGAACAAAATTAATACATCTATAATTGATTAAACGCTGTCGTACGTTCAGAACATTTCTTGCTGTTTAGTCACAACCCTTCAGTTAGCAAGTACCTTTAACCTGTATCAAGTGACAAAATATGTCCATCTGGTAAAACTTACAAATTATACTTAACAACCGTTCGAAATATAGGCATTCCCAATTTCCGCCAAACGTTGGAGTAAAAGAGACCAACGTGAAAAAAAATTACAATGACAAAAGTGTTGAAAAAAAAATAAGGGCACAAAATTTGATATGTGACTATAAAAAATATCATAAGAGGAATGCACTATGCAGTTCGAAAAATTACAGCAAAATATCGAAAGAACACTTTCGAATGTCATTTATCTAATAATTAAATATTTGCATAGGAAAGCTTCAAGAAAATATTTTTCGTATTAAAAAAACTGAAAATATCCGTGTTTTATTTGGAATATTAATAACAACTTCATTATTCCTGTTCTACGTCAATTGCACCACAATTCGTATTGGTGATAACGTATATTTCCCCTAAGCACGCATACGATCGAGTAAATATAGATCTGGCCCATATTTATTAAGCATGTTGCTATACAAACAAGAAATATTATTACAACCCTCCAATGTAAATTATCGGTAGATGTTTGCATTAGATTTGTGCAATATACCGCTAAATAGTCGTTAGTTTGTGTGTTCTGATATCGGATGTCAGAATTAGGAAGTAATGCTTTTTTAAGCAGACTTTCGAAAGTACTTCGTTTCATTCCTGTTGTTCGCAACTTTTCGTAACGGAAAAAGGCTGACTAAATGGACGACCGATCGATGCTGATGGAAAGAGAATTTAGATCTGGAGTTTCAAGGTTTTATTATTCTTGAGACTTGAGAGGGAAAAAGTGTCTCGAATTTGGGAGATATTTCTTGAAGCTTTAAATTCGCTATTCGTTCGAAAACGACACAGACAAATATATATCTGAAATGAAATATTTGTTACAAATGTAAATTTTTTACCAATCATAGAAAATAAAGTAATTACAGGAGAAAGAGTCTTTTCTCTTTCTTGTATTTTGTAGCACTGCTTCAAGGCAATTTGCCAACACGATTAAGGGGCGACCTCAACGTTGACGGGCTCTAAACCATATCGTGACCACCAATGAAATTGCATTAGACCCTTCTTGCTTGCGTAGCACTGAAACTTGCCAAATTTAACCTTAAACAGCCAGGGTCACAAAATATAAATCAGCTTGGAGGGAGCGCAACGTTGCCAATTATTCTTGGCAACGTTGGCCAAACGTATAGAATTACCCATATCTTTAGGTTTCAACAAATTGCTGCCAAAAGCTCTGGCGGCCTAGTAGTCAGGTGTTGGGGGGGTTGTTTATTTCTTTTTTAAATTTGTGTTAGTTTGGGCTAGTTTTGTTTAGTTGCGCCCTGGAGCGAAACAAGCTAACTAGGGGCTATGCTTGAAGTTAATAATACTCTTTTAAATTGAAAGTAATGGCAACTGAAAACGTTGCCCTCCCCTGATTTATATTTTGTGATCGTGACTGTTTAAGGTTTAGTAACTTGCCAATACTTGATTATTACTCGAAAGCTATCTAAAGTGTAACGGTGTGACTTAACCTTAAACAGCCACAGTCATAAAATATAAATCAGGGAAGGGCAACGTTGCCAATTCTCAGTCCTCATTACTTTTAATTAAAAAGAATATTATTAACTTCACGCGCAACCAAGCAACACTGACCAAAACTAACTCATATTTAAAAAAGGAACACTCCTTAAAAAAGAAAAGTCATGTCACCGACGGGAATCGAACTCGGGTTGCCGTATCACACACGGAATCGTACCACTGGACCACGGGCTATTATAAGCAATTTGCTGAAACCTAAAGACGTGGGTAAATCTATACGTGCTGCTAACGTTGACAAAAATTGGCAACGTTGCTCTCTCTCTCCCAGATGAGTTATATTTTATGACTGTGGCTGTTTAAGGTTAAATTAACGATGGGGAGAGGTATGGACGCACAACATAGAATATTGGACACATATATAGACACTACACATTGATAGCCTGGAACAAAGGTAAAGTAAAATAAGTTGAGCATTAATTTAATTTTATTATTATTTTAGAAATGCATGATTAGGCTGGTTGCTTTTAAACACGACCTAGATATAATCGCATATATGGAAATTCATGAAGAAAAGTGCATATTGATGAAAAGAGTCTATGTGAAGTAGTGGACTAAACCACAGTTCTATTATGCCTGCATGCATCTATACATATTTAACTTTATATTGGGGGGTATGAATAAGTGGCAAATACTTGTTAAATTTTATAATGAAAAGCTTGTGTAAATTCTTCAAATTAACAACGACTAAATTGCGATTATATTAAATTTTTCCTAATTAAATCATTTTATCTAATGATACTCAAGCTTGTAAATAAACACTTAAAAGAATTTATAGGAATGCAATTAGAACTTCTTAGTTGCAAAAGACCAAATAATTGCTTCTGTATAAGGCGATGTAGGAAATTATTAACACTCTGAGAAAAACAAGGTAAAAATCAAAATTACCTTGTTCAACATTCATTAGATCACTTTAAAAAAATGTTGTAACATTAACAACATTACACTACACAGGGTGGTTGAAAAATTGCAAAATATTAATAAAGTTTAACAAATTTTTGCAAAGTACCATGTTTTACTAACAACTACTACAAACCAAAATGAAAACAAATGTAAAGTTTCGGTTTTCTGTTTACCACCCTGGTACGCATACAAAATATCCACAAAATAAAAGCTCCCGACAGCCTAGTCGCTTGGAATAAAATGTGCCGTATTGCCACAGATTTGTGGTATTGCTTTGAAAGCCGCAAATCCAAAAACTAGTTTTGGAGGTACGTACATTGAAAACGGGACAAAAGGTGTTTCAAGTGAACAGCAGTTTATATCAAAAATAGTAGACTAATGTAGGGCACTGCTGTTGGTGAATTTCTTCGAGATTAGTGACATTTATACAAGTTTTCACTATAAGTTTTATAGCAACAAAGAGGACGGTTTTGGGTATACCTCATCTAGTTGATAGAATAGTTTGTTTATTTGAATCTAGGACGTATCTCATTTTTCGAAAGCTGAATTACTACAACATTACGTCAAACAGCACCAAGGTCTATATTAGCATGGGTGATGTAATGGCTGTTTGCTGTACTGGCTGGGGCCCATGCACCGCAGGCTAATTGTATCTTCGGCCTACATATAAAAGGTACACATGGACTTCCGTACTCAACACTGGTCCCGAATATGGTTGAGCAGTAATTTAAGGGAAGACTGTAGTCTTCTTTTGGGACGGTACGGATTTTAACACGTCCTCCCGCTCAGTATTTGTTGGACAACCATTTAAAGTATGTTCAGAAATATTAGAACCCGACTAAAAACTCCATAAAGGTAAAAAAACAACCCTAATAAAATATAACAATGAACCTTCGATAAAACCCTTCACCCACAGCTGTAAGGTTTATAATGACAAACCGAATTCCGTTCAGATCTGGAGTAATGCTTATTTTTAATTATAATTTTAATTTTGTTATGTTCCAGGAAACAAATTAACAGGCTAGAGTTGATTTTTATATTAAATTAAATATAACACAAAAAGGAATAAAACGCAAGTATGTAATATATATCATTCTTGTCAGCTACTAAGCATCCAAGCTTACATTTAAAATAACTGAGTTTCGTTTAAGTAAACCTATACTTCTATTGTTATGATAGTTTTTGGGTCTTTATTTCAATCTTGTTTCTCGCATTCATACCTATATTATTTTATCTTACCATGACGGAAGAATTAACTATAAAATGCAAATTTTATTTTAATATTTCGGGCGTGCGACATCGGCAAGACAATTTAAATTGCAAAAATAGATCCTTGGTTAATTGTTATTCGGTAAAGTCGGGAATAAGTGGGTTTTGCCTGGCCTTTCAATAACGACCTCTGCCCACTTGCCAGTCTGCGCCTCTTTTTTGTATATTTAACCTACAGCTGTTAATTGAGAGACTGTAGAAAGGTTTAATAAAATATTTCATATGGAAGCAGTTGCGTTTGTACACAATGGTTGTTTTAATTTGTACAAATATGACATATTTCGGTTAAAAGCTTGGGAGTGGTCAAGTTGAAGTACTTATTTGTTGGGAAATTTCATAATCTAATAAAAAAAAAGAGTACAAAAATTATATGCTTTGCAATCTAGAATGGAAATTTTTATTTTCTCTCTTGAATAATCAAGCCCTCCATGTTGAGTGTAACTAATAAATAACTAATATATTTGAATCACGCTCTGTAAAAATGTGTATTATAATAGTCATTAATGTCATTATTCATTTACATTTTCAATTAATTTTGACCATGGACGGTTGTATTTGTTAACTTATAATATAATGGGAATAGCTTATTTTAGGGATATAATTTTTGTGTTCGATAAATATACACTGCGTCTCAAAATTAACGCATAATTTTAAAAATTGACCTTATAAATTTTTCAAACCAACGCCAATGGATCAAAATTATTGCCTCATGATATATTTTCAGTAACGGCTTATGTGCCGAGTAGTAAAAAGCAGTATTTATTATGACACTATTGGGAAAATGGTAAATAAAGGATTTTTTTATTTCTGAATTTGTTAAAAACTCTAATGATATTAAAATATTTAATAACGTGTATTGCCTCCCCTTGCCCTAAATTCTGATCCATCTGATCCCATATTTCTGTCAGCCCTAATGAAAGCTAATTTAGGTTCCCAGGTGAAGGCAGTAAGGCTCTAATACTTCGACCCATATTGTCCCACAAGTGTTCAATGGGATTAAGGTCAAGACTTCTTGCTGACCATAAGGTAGAGTTGCAGTTTCCACTTCCTGGAGGTAATCTTGTACCAGCCTAGCCACGTGCGAGCGTGCATTCTCGTGCATTAATAAAAATTTATGTCCAACAAAGGGCGCATATGGTATCACATGCGATACTAAAATGTCTGTTGTATATGGATGAGCTGTCAGATGCCCCCTTAATCACAACCAACTCCGTGCGGGCCTCCAAACTAATGTCACCCCATGCCATAACAGATGCCCCACCATAGTTTACTGTTCCGACAATATTTCACTGGGAATATTTTTCGCCAGGACGTCGATACAGCCTCCTACGGCGATCATCACATAAAAAAGGCAAAATCTTGACTCTCGCTAAACAATGCAATGCCCCATTCACGGTCTCCACAGTTTTGGTGTTCTTGGGCAAACTGAAGACGCTGCCTTAGAAGGGGACCAGTTGCCAGGGTCGATGAGAGGACGCTGAATGCGGTACAAATTATTGGGGCCCGGGCAACGTATTATTTTTTTCAAATAATTTTCAATGCTGTTTGGGTCGGAGGGTGTAGATAATTAATTCCCTTCATTTCAATTTTTCTAAAATTGAAATTTTATGATGTGATTAACCTCTATTAACAGTATTAACTCAACTTGCTCTTAAAAATGATGTGATTGTATGATCGATTCCTATTTCTTCATCGTTCATTTTTCAATAGCATGAGTATCAGCACAAGTAGTAGATACTCGTATATTTAAAATATTTTCTCAAAATTTTATGTGACAGATCCATTTAGTGTTCAAGATATTGGCATTTAGAAATTAGCACTTCAGGCCCTTAGTTTTAGACAATTTGACTTATAATAAGATTGGATTAACATTCTTCTGAGTTTAGCTTCTAGTTTAGTCGGAAGTAAATCATTTTCCAGATTTCAGCTGATTTCATTGTGAACATCCTGTCCAAACAACCTGTATAATTTTATATGTTGTAGCTTCGATAGACGATAAGAGCGGTGATACTATCGAAGCCAACAAAAGTTTAAATACGCTTACCTTTGAACTGTTTATATTGGGATGACGTTAATCACGTTTAGTAATAGAGTAATGATTTTTCGTAACTGTAGTGTCGTTGCTCTTAGGGTTTATCGACGCTCCAATATAGACACACCCTAAGTCAAGCCACAGCCATAGATGCACCGCATCCTAAGTCAAGCCGCAGCTTCTCAATATGGTAAAATCTCAAGCAACAGTATATAAGATATATTGAAATTAACATTAACCTAAGGTGTCTTTAATAGGCTTGCCAGATGTACCCCTTTTTGAGGTACAATACCCCATGTTCTATATAGAATTTAAAAATTACCCTTTTCTAAAAATCCAGAAGGGCTAGATAGGCAAGACGGACATATTTGTTACACAAAAATTAGTTTTATCGGGCCACCGGCACGAGTCATTCAGCACTCCGCTTCTGTGTAAATCGAGCTTGCCATCACCTATAGCACAAGCACAAACATACATTTTAAAAACATACCTAAAATTTAATAAAAAAAACTCTCAGTACTCAATTTAATAAAAGTGTGGATGAAATTTGGGTGCGGTTGGGATTTTATAATGGTTTTTGTTCGGCAAAAACCAAAATTTTAAAGATTTATATCTGGTAAGCCTAGTCTTTAACAAAACACGTTTTGAGATTTTTCACAGAATTGAATTGTCTAATAAAAATGCAGCAAATAATACGCCTCTTTATTTACGCTAAAAAATGTTAAATAAAAATATATATACACCAGCCTAGCCTCACATAATGTATGTATTTATATTCCTAAGTAAATATTAATTTAATATAAATGCGTTATATCTAATTGCGTTTCATCTTTCCGAACCGTGTTTAAAAAGTTCTTCAATAATATCGTTTAAAATTCCTATCGCACGCAGTCTTACTGATTGCCTAGTAAAGCATACGGGATACGTGACACAAAATTCAATGCGACTGTTATTATTTGATATCAACCGCCGTTTTCGTGAATTTATATTCTTATTCGAACAGACGTCGGCTTACTTATTACCACTTTTCATACTCCCACGGCAGCTGGTCGCCATATCTTCCTATTTCATGTCTGAATATAAAAATGTCTTATTAACATTTTTTATGTTTCCTGCCGAATGCACCCCTTCTATTTACACCACGCGCCAGTTCAATCAACGTCTGAGGTCTGTCATGCGAAAATATGCACCATATTTGGCTATAGCCAGTAACGTAGAATTTTTACGTTATTTTGAAATAATAATAATAGTTTTAATTCAATTTGATATACATGTTAAGGTCGTGGCGCAATGGAAGTGAAGCTATCCGGAAATCAACGACAACGTTATATTAAATATAGAATATACCATCGACGCAGACTAGCGTGGCCTGTATTTGAATGTCTGGTAAATATTAACCGTTTGTCGTGTGAAGATTTAAATACTAAACTAGTGCATCATATCGGCAGCAATGAATATTGACTTATAGAATGGAAACCACGTTAGTCCACCAAGTCCAGTATTGATGGCGCCACTTTTTTTACCCTTCTTCATGCTTCTTGCTCTTTTGAAACAGTTTAGTGTGTTATCTATTATCCAGCGTTAGACATGATATAAGCAGTCTTAAAATTTGTCTCTGATCATACGTTGTCAACAACAGTTTCCATAGTATTTGCTCTCCCTCTAATTGTATTATGTATACCTTTATCCTGAACTGAGGCTTTAGAACTTGTTCTGAGTTATCCATTCTATAACTAGTCCTAATCGCCCTTAGCTCCAGCCTGCAACACTAACACACTGCACCGTTTCTACCTGTTTATGTACCATTCGTCATTTAGTCCAATTCCATAGATAAGATACCAGTTAATTATTTTGCTATACTGACTTTTTATTTATTAATGAATATTTCCCATGCAAATACAAGAAGTTGAAAAGTTTCACGTTGCTAATGTCCAATTTTCTAAAGCAATGGTAGCCTAACCACCAAAAATCGTGAAGCTCGATATGGAAGTGCGAGTTAGATGATGCTTTTCAATTTTGTAGCTGAGTGCGTGAAATTCATTAAACTGATCTTTACCTTATTCAGTTGATGATGATTTTTTTTTAAATAATAGTTTTTTATATGTGAATCCGTCATAATACAAAATATATCGAAATATATTTTAATAAGAACTAATTTTTGTTTTGTATCAGAACTTATTCAAGAATAATCACAAAATATTGTTCTAGGTAGCGATTTCTCAAAATTATAAAAATTACTCAAATACGGGACACATTAAGTACAGGGTCCGGCATTGAAACGGGATGATTTCAAAATGTAATTATTTTTTAAGGAATTAATTTTCTTTAATCTATCATGTGTAAATGTAAAGTATAATAGGTAGTAACTATTTGGCGTATAATACAAAAAAAACTATTGTATAAATATCACATTTGCCAATAAATTTTATGGCATCTGGAATCGGTCCTGGAAGTTTGGCATGACCTCACGCAACAT
This sequence comes from Pissodes strobi, assembly GCA_016904865.1. Lineage (NCBI taxonomy): Eukaryota > Metazoa > Arthropoda > Insecta > Coleoptera > Curculionidae > Pissodes > Pissodes strobi. Next base: position 379,825 of record MU181962.1, read on the forward strand.
ATTGACGCGGGTATTGCTTCAGTCTCATCCCGAATGCGTTGTTTGGGGTACTTGGATGAGTAGTTCTGGATGGATCTGTTTCAAATACGCACATCCATAAAAAAAATTGCAAGCCATTAAATCGGGTGAGCGAGAAGGCCAAAAGATATATACGTTTCGAGAAATGACGTGGTCTGAGAACAAAACATTCATTTCAATTATTGCAGTGTGACTAACTGGAAATTTTTATTTCCAATCAGTGGAAAATTAGCAAGTTCTGGTATGAGAAAATTGCGACTCATTGTACTGTATCACTAAGAATTACCAGTCACCGCATTTTTAGCTCAATTCTTGGAAAAATTGGTCGATGATTCTATTTGCCGAAATCGAGTATATATTACTGTAAGTTTTTGAGAATGGAGAAGTCTTTCATGATATAAACGAGGCTTTCCTTCGGCCCAATATCTGAAATTTTGTCTAGTCACAAAACTAGAGAGGTGAAAGTGTGCCTCATCGCTCATCCACAAAGTGTTCACTTTGGTCGTCATTTTCCACAAAGTCGAGTTCGTTGTTGATAATCACCCAGATTAAGAGATTGCACAATCTAATGTTTGTAAGGGTGAAATTGGAGATTTTGATGAAGAATCCTTCTCACTGATCTGTCACTTATTGCAAGGTATGCGGCATGGTCGTCATTTTCCACAAGCCTCCTGGGCATATCCTCTCAAAGTCGAGTTCGTTGTTGATAATCACCCAGATTAAGAGATTGTTTAATCTAAATTTTGTAAGGGTACAATTGAAGATTTTGATGAAGAAACCTTCTCACTGATTTGTTACTTATTGCAAGGCATGCGCATTACATATAGCCGATCGGCGTGGACTCCGACAGATGTGGGACAACTTTGAAGTTTTCAGAGGTTCAAACTGTTTTTTGTTCATTGACCAAGTTTGCTTGACATTGTTTACTCATGTATAATGGCGTTGTTCGATGGAATATGCTAGTTGCGCATTATATCGAAATGACGATGACGTCTACAAACGCGACGGATTTAAATAAGACTCTCGCCATTCCGATCAAAAGTGCGAAGCCGTACTGTTCACCCATCCAACGATTGAAAAATATAGTTCTTCGTCGGGTTCATTCGACACAGATATAATCATTGGTTCAATGTTTAACAAATCCAATATTCTATCTCCCAAGCCTCAGAAATAATTTTCTCTGTGTGGTTTATATTATAGTTTTGCCAGTGCTGTTGCGGTACATTTTCTGCTACGTTATTCCATACATTTTAAACTTCAGCAGGTGGCTCTGTGGTTTTTAACAATAGCTTCACCATAACGTCTTTTAGTATCTGACCACGCCATTTTGATGGCATTAAACGTCTTTTAGTATCTGGCCACGTCATTTTGATGGCATTAAAATGGCAATGATAGAGTGGTATCCTCAGTAAACAATGACCATGCTCCGCAGCGTATTTATAGATGATAAACTTTTTCCTGCACTGTTTGCTTTTCCCCAAAATTCCAAACAGCATCTGTTAAAAGATTATTTGAAAATGGGCTATTCTTCTACCCAAACCATTCCAAGAGAAGTTTTTTGCTTCAGCTTTTTCTCGGAATTTCTTCTTCTAGACGAATATGATAAGTTTCGTTGTCCAGTATAATAATTAAGGATGGTTCTTCTTAGTTTGAAATAAGTTGATCTTTAAACCACTTCTCAAAATTCACGGTATTCATATTATCCTGATAATCACCTATTTTCTCATTACCTTTAAAAATTATGGATGTATTTGCCACAAATACGTTTTTATTTCCGGCATTATCAATAACTGTATTTGCCACCATATTGCCACATTCTTATATTCCCACTTTTACTAAAAGCCCATGTCTCATCCAGAAAAACCGGTGTATATATTTTCTCTTTTTTAGCAATTTGATATTTATCTGAAAATAACATTTTCTTCAATCTCATTTCAAGCATATTAAAAAAATGTTTTCTTCCGTCCTGTTTTTGAACCTACAGCTCATTTTCTTAATTCCCCCTACATTAAGCATAAGTTTTTTGGATTCATCGGAATATCGCATTTTGGGAGTGTATTTTTGCCACGTTAACAGACATCAAACTTTTGAAGTAACATCTAATTAGTAATCGACGGATTGTTTCACCTGATTGATGATTCATAAATAAGGATGCAGTTATTCCAGATGGGTATTAAAAATACTATATCATTTGATCTTTAGAATACGACGTGTTGTAGATAAAACACCCGGTATACAAATATTTAGAAATATCATCTAAACGAGAAATAATCATTTTGTACTTATTTGTTTTTCTGAGAACTATTACAGAATAATACTGGGAATTAGTTTTTTTTACGCTGAATCAACCAAGTTATTAATATATTATTGAATGATTCATTGATATTAAATGATGCTTCAGGTTGAACACCTCTGCGGTTTTTTCGGTGATACTGCCAACAAAATTGACTAATTTCATTGTGAACATCCTGTCCAAAGGACATTAAGCTCTATTAAAGTTCATATTATCCGTCTTAATATCTCATTTCCGCTGTATTTAGTCGCAAGACAAAGGAAAGAAAATTAAGCGTATATTTTTATGATTTATCAACATCATCTTTATGTGCCTCAGAGTTATTATCGTTTCAGCATAGAATAGCACACTTAAAATTTTATGGTCTTCCATCTTAGCCTAGTTGATTTCACAGCATGTGTTTCAATAAAATAACGACAATAGAGTTAGCATCTAGATTTAATGGGTATGTTTTGCAGTTCCTATTGATTATGAGAATTTTGGCATTAATGGTCAGGTCTTTGTTACGGTAGCTTAAATGTATTTCGCAATGGAAGCATCGAGCTTGAATCGGTCGAATAATAGACATGTGCGTTACTTAACCTAAAGTAGAAATAATTTTAATGGTTGTCATTATTTTTATGAAAAGTGCAATTGACACCAATAATCCAACTGGTCGGTGCCTGTTAAGATGTCTATAAAAATGTTGTTAATCTATAGCAAATATAGCGTTGTTATTTTGGCAGTGCACAACAATTTCTTTTCACGACGAATAGTGCGCTAATGAAGCTATTATGTCCCGCAGAACGTGTGAGTTAAGTGCTTCTATTTACGATAGAAGTGAGTTAACAGCCTCATTAGGATACGCCTGTGGAAAACATCACAAATATATTAGTAAAGTGTAACTAGCCTTATTTGCCAATTGCTCATTCCGTTCATCTGTACATATGCCTGACTCACTCAGCAGTTTATATTTTTTTTATAGAAGGCGTGGGTTGAAGTGTTTGGTAGTTAGAGCAGGGCGCCACCAAATTTTTATTGCAAGAAATTTATTAGACATTCTGTCTATCTGAAGATAGGGTAATAAAACTTAGAAAAATTACCCTATGCTAAAGCGCTGGGAAAATTTAGAATGAGCAAGTTTTCGATCATGAACTTGACACCATGGGCGTCGGGAAGGTGGGGGGGGAGGGGCAGTTGCCCCACCATATGCACTAGAAGATATCTATTATATTAACCTAACAAACATTTAAAAATTCCTTTTCGACCTTGGTTTTCGTGTCAAAATTTCGTTGCTTCCCCCTGCTTGGTCACAAGCTGGCGACGCCCTTGGACACTATTAATTACTACAACTAAGTTTCAATAGAATGCCTCGATACTATACAGCGATAAAAATTATTCTTAAATGAATACTTTAATAGTACCCAGTTACTATTACATAAATATAATAACAAACTCTGTGTAAATATTAAGAAATAAATATCCACTAAACTACTCTTAGTTTATTCCCTTGGCAGCTGGAATATAGAAGACTTATAATATGTCCTAAAAAATACCATATTAAAGGGGATTTTACTGAAGAAATTAAGTAGAAATATAGCAGCAATATGCAAGGAGAGAATTGAGCTCAAGTCTACCTATATCAGGGCGAGAAGCTAAATAGTAGGGTTTAAAGAGTTAAAAATTAATTTTCTGTCATGGGTTTTACAACCTGATACTGTAAACTTAACATAACTGACTTAATACCCTAATTTATGTAGTGACGAGAAAGAAAGTGATAAATAGTTTGCGGTACTTTAGAGGACTGCCTCTTACCGAACAAACACTAGATAATGTTAGAGAACTGAACCTCAGAATCTTTTTAGGCGCTATTTTAAAAATTTACTTCTCGGTAGATTGTCTTTAGTATTCTCACTAAGTAATGTGTCGATTACCTTAAATTATGTAAACTTGTGATTCCCATTATTTGCATTTCGATTGCAGCAGAGAAATTTTGTAATTTGGCCAATTGGAACGTTTGAAGGCTTCTTCACAAGAACAAAATAGCAAACGTTTCAACTCAATCATTCTATTAAAACTAATATACACTAAAACTTACCATAGATGCAATATATAATAATTATTATAATAGGTGTATGGCGCGATATTAACTTTGGCTATCCATATACAAAATATCATATCGGGTATTTCGATATTGTTTTCACGTAATTGGGAAAAATAGTGTTATAAAAAATATGCACCAACTCTGCTACAATATCTCTTCAAGGAGAAGTCTATTGTAATTTGCTCCAAAGGTGTGCTGCCACTGATTCAAAACGTTGATGTATTAGTTGGGACCTATGCGTGACCGCGCTCTGTCACGCACGTGCTAAACCAGATCCTTGTGCAAACGGGACTTTAGGGCGTATTTCACTAGAGCGCGCGAGCGGTTGCCGAAAATAATGTGACAAGTAATTTCCGGACTATTTCATATCTGCCGTCACGATAGGCTTGATGTAATGCAGTATAAAAGCAGTCATAAAAATGGTTTGTCCAAGTCTATTTCACCCTCTGTTTAAACGAGAAATGGTAAACTAGTGATTATAAACGTAAATAATATCTGAAAATTCTGCAGGTGGAATGTAATGGTGGATATCTAACAATTCAACAAAAAGCTGGAGAAACTACGGGTTGATGTCGTAACATATACAACGAAATATAGATAAATATATAAGTTTTCTCAACGAATTTATCAGGAGAAAGCATAATCCTGTATTATAACATAATTTTATCTGGCATAAGTTTACTTTATTTAACAAATATATACGAACATATTAAAACAATTTCCTTTATCCTATAGTTAGGGTGAATGACCGGTGGTCGGACAGTTTAGCCGAAAGTGGAATGCAAATCCCAGTAAAATCATTCTCTTTAGAATTATCGTACCACAACTCTTACCAGTCGATGGAGTAACTACCTATTTATTTTTATTTTCTAAAAAGTAGAAAAAAATTACATTACCTTAATAATTTAAAAAAATTAAAAATATAAAATAATTATTAGTTGTCTGACATTGTGAACCAGTAACCGACCAGGTAGGCGCTAGTGTTCGGACGCGTTGTGATTGGTTATTTTTCAGCAGATCAGTATTTATTACAATTTTAATCGTTTAAACGCAAAAAGTTTTAATAATTTGTATTAAGAAATTTATATAATATTATATTATGGTTAATAGCTTATATCTTCTATAACACTGCTTATTTTATAGTAACATGAAACTTTAAAACGCACATACAAAATATATCTAATATAAACATAAGTTTTAACCAAAATTAAATTTGATTAAGCGTCTTTATTATTTCTAAACAAAAATAAAAAAAAAATAAGAAACACATTATTAATCGTTTAATTGCGATCCAATTAGCGAATAAACTATAATAAATACGTACTAAAATATTTAAAAACAGAGCAAAAGTAGAAAATAGGAACTAGAAATCAGAGATGAATTCTCAATCAGAGACTTGATGGTTTGAAAGCCCGGTGAACTTTGTAGAGTTTAAATGGAACCCCCACACATTTATCATAACCTACGTTTTTTCAGGGTCTTGCCGAATGCATCTCTCTCTCTCTCTCTCTCTATCTCTCTCTATCTCTCTCTCTATCTCTCTCTCTTTATATCTTCAACTGTTATTGTTTCTTCTTGAACCTCGTCTGCCGTCTTACTTGAGAAACTCTCCAAAACGTTTCACTTTTCTGATAATTGACCGCATCTGGATTGAAAGGATACACACAGCAAGCTTTACATCCATTTTTCATGTTTGAAGTCAAATTAGGATGAACTTTTTCAAATAGGTATTGCAGGAAATTTAAATTGAGTGACCACACGATTTTCAATTTTGGCTTAGCTTTTCGCCAATACTCTTTCAATGGTTTAAAAACAGCGAAGTTTGCAGGCTGCAACAGATGGGTCACGTGGGAAGTAACGCATATGAAAATATTTGATTTTGGTGGCAAAATTCACTGAATTCTAGTGACATTATGAGCATTTTTTTCTTGTGATAACCATTTATCAAGACATTTTTCTACGTATTCATAAAATGTGTTTCTCTTCTGCCACCCAGAATCAGGCGTTCGCAGTATCCAGTCATCTGGCATGCTTTTCACAATGGCTCTAGGTGGTTTAACGTCAGGAAAAATGACTAATGGTAGGCACAATCAATCTTCCATCTGCTGTAAAAGTAATTGGAACCGTCAGATTTTCTTTAGTATTTCCTAATTTAATGGTGTTTAAGTTTTTTCCTTCACACGCAGTACCTTTCCGGGCTTTGGGCATAAACCACTCTCATCAGGATTTAAAAGTCGACTAGGATTGTCCAAAATGTCACTAGCATTTTGTTCAATTAAAAAGAATCCAAATTTTTATAACATGATCGGATATATCCTTCCGTTATTTGAGGCCTCTATTTATCTATTGCTTCTACATTTTTATTGACAATTAGAGATTTCTCTTTACGTTTCACTGGACTACCGTATTTACACGGTGTTTTCAAAATTTCCGTTTAACACATTTTTGTACTGTGTTAAATAGTTAATGTTTTATTGGGAAGCCACATGGATAAATATTTTTTTTTTGGCCTCATAGTTCCTAGTTAAAAAGGTTGTAGTCCCATGTTTAAAACATAATAAGATCACACACCTTTCCCTTAATCCGGTCCTGCACTTTCGACTTTGATATCTGATACTGTCGGCAAACTTCTCTCAATTTACCGACAGTTTGATGGCCTGTACTGCAAATTTTTTATTTTTTTTTTTCGAAAACTGCTAAGTTCGTCTTTCGCATCCATGTCTAAAAGGTAAAAAAACTTTAAATTTTCGTTGTAAAAGACACAAAAAAATTAATATTGTCCACCTTTTAAAATCCTAAACAAATTGATCATGTCCGGTGATCAGACAGATTTTGACCGAAAATTCTAGGATTAAACCTACTCCTTGATGTGTCCGACCACTAGTAGACGTTTAAAGCAAGCTTTCTAAATATGGTCCCTGAAATAAGATGTAAGAATTGCTAACCAATTCGCTAGAGTCGCGAGTCGGAATGTCAGTTTCTAATAATCGGACACTAAATTTGAAAAAAATATACTTTTAAGCAGCTTACTGATCCATTCCAACAAAACTCAACACTTGGACATGACCAGTACCATATAGAACTGGTGTGCTTTAAACATTTTAGTCATGACAACTAGAAAAACAAAAACTTCCCAAAATGTTGTACGAATGTTTGTGCTGCCAATTCTTTTTTTATTTAGGGGAATTTCATTTGATTTTTCAAAATAATCAAAACTATGTGCGATTGGTCCGAACACCGGCACTATCTACATCGATATAAAACGACGAATTCTTACTATTAATAGACAAGCCTAGGGTGAAAAATTTGTTTCTATTTTCTTACCAATCACTGTGCTGTCATTTCTAGAAAAAAGTGCACATTTAAAGCTGTTTTGTCATCATTCTTCATTACTTAAACCAAACGCTGATATCACATTAACATTTTTAAAATAACAATGTTAATTTCCAAGGGACCAGGTCACTTGTGTCCATTCAGTATAATACTGTGAGGCAAGTATTGATCCTTTTAAAAGCAGTTTCTTACTTTTTACGCCTTGCGTGCCTCCATCTGATTAATTAGTCACTTTGATTACTATTTCATTTTTTAATAAATTCTGATTAAAATATTAATGAGGACATGAAATTTAAGGTAAAGATGAAAGCCTGAATAATTAAAGTCAAAACCGTCTAATTTAGTGCGAATGAGCCCAGATACCACGTGAAATAAAACGAGGCTACGCACTCCATAAGCAGGAAATCATCCAGAACCAAGGTCCAGAGCCTACGATTAAAAATGTGTCCAGTCTAGATTAACCCAGTAACAAAAAAAGATGCCAATTCGATAAAAAAACAAAAACTTGCATTACAATCAAATAGGTTTTAGAAGGCATTTTTAAAGAAGCCATAGCAACTCTCTTAGACCATGATTAATCTAAAAATATCACTCGACCAATAGGCTTGTAACATTTTGCACGAAGGTAAATGAAAATGATTATCGCGGACTTAGGCCTGTAATTAATTACGGGATAAATAAAAGCTTTCAAATTGAAAATAGAAAAAGCATTAGGCTATTATAGGAGCTTCATAATAGCCGCCCTTTTTCTCTTTTGTTTCGACAGACAATTATATCAGCATATTTTCGGCAGCCGTGAATGTCGAAAACGCTTAGTTAGCTGCAAACTGAGATTAACTGCGCCAGCCAGTCGCTTACCGAGCATTATATTGTTTGTTTGCCGTCCCAAATGGCCGAAAAGTTCCCCGAAAAAATTAATATATTGCCAATTAAAGTGTTTTGCGACCGAAGGCGGCAAGTTCGCGTAGTTTTACGATTGTTTGGCACGGTTTCAGTAAACTGCAGAAAAATTGGGCCATTTTCGGAGTCTGTTTCGGGCTAATTAATTTCGGTTCATTATTACTTCCGTATTATCATCCCATGAATTTCAAGAAAACATCAATGATTTACGTAAATATTTTTTCTAATTTTACGTCATGAAAATAAGGAAATATATTTTTTCTTCAAACGTCAGTAAATCCGTCATTACTCGACTGTGTAGGCGGCAGTGAAGTTTCGTTTTTCCTCCGCCGGAGCTTTAATTTTCACTTTTCCGCCGGCGGAGGTAAAAGTGTTATCATAGCAACATGGATACAATACAAACAAACATCAAAATAAGCGTCAACAACTCAAGACTTATTAAACTAAAATTTGTATTTATCACTCAATGTGTGACTGCATTTCTAAAAATCATTAATTTAGGAACAAATTGGTTATTATTTAATCGAACTTACTCAATAACTGCTTATCAATACGGAATTAAAACGCAATCGAAGACGCAATTTTAAAAATATAATTATTGTTGACAGTGTCCACTGACAGCTTTATGTTACATTACTATAGCGACAACCTGAGCCTATTCACCGACACCGCACCGGTCTAAGCCGCCTTGCGAACCCACTTATCTTTAATAATAATTATTATTACTATTAAAAAGAGACTTTTTGCACTAATTTGTCGACATTTGAAGAAAAAACAGCATATTTTATTTGGAGGAAAAGTTACTTTTCCTCCATATAAAATAATATACTATTCCGAACGCATTACTACAAAAACCGTAATTACTTGAACTTGGTTAAGGTCCAAGATCACTAAACAGTTTAAGTAGTCTGGTAACCTTGACCAATAGAAACGCGCGCGGAAATTACGTCATAAGATAAGGTAATTTGAATTTGCCATATTAAAAGTATATTAGAGAGCTAAAAACCTAAGAATATTTTCATCAATTAGATATTTTACTTTTTTAATGAAATATAGTAATATAATATTTTAATAGTTATAATTTATAACAAATAAATTATATTCAGGTAAATTTTCTAATAAACTGATAACTAAAGACCAGATTATATGCAACCAAAAACTTTAAGAATATGCGAATATATATAAACATTTTTTAAATTTATGCAGGATATATGCAAAAAAATATGCAATAATAAAACAACTAAATTTTGATTTTCTAAATCAAATTTTCACTAAAATAGGAGAATGAGTATTGAATAAAAACAAATTAAAGTTGTACATATTTTATTAAATCACAAATACAATTTTCTTAGATCAATTCATATCAAGCATATAAAATTATGCTTGGGTATTGTAGATAAACCTATGTTTTAGTGCATTTTGGTTCCAAATCCAAACCCCAACATAGTGGTGTAACAAATGTTAGCAAATAAATAATTTATAAATGGTATAAGGTGGAGGGTGTAGGTAAAGAAATTCTAGTTAAAACATTTGGCCAGAAAAATGTGCAGAATAATACAATTTCTAAATAGAAGAATAGTTCATTACTTTATGTAATTTTTTACTTTATTAATCTATTTATTACCCTCTTAGGGAAATTCCAATCTAACTCAGGTTCAGGCGCAGCACATTTCAGTTAGCGCGGCGCGCGGCGGCGGAGGGCCATAACACCTAAGAAAATAACACAGAAATACCAAAACATGCTTGGATATACAATATTTCTTAAAATATGCATTCCTCCTTCAAAACATAAAGGTCCGATCTGATCACCTGATAACCTATGAAAGCGTACAAATAAGAAAATAAAAAAAAATTGAAAAATTATTGCCTAGGCATAAAACAAACTGAAAACAGAGGGACATCATTTATAAACAATTAATATTACGCATAAATGAAGGAAGTTAACGTCAAATATTATTTAAAAATAGCCTTGGTTTTTTTATTTTAAGTAACTTCTACGTTATTTTGTCAAAGTAAAGTATAAATAAAATGTTCACTAAAAATATAATTGTATGAGTGTTAATTAAAAAAAAAACTATTCAGATTGCGACTTTTCTAACAGTTTAGGAAGTTTAAAAGATTATTATATTTACGAAAGCTAATTTAATTGGGGTCTCGAACTCTTCAACATTGTGTTGTGCCACAAGCCCGACCAGAGTTTTGGTGTTCTTTTGAGCGCCAGCAGCTAAGCTAGCTATTCTGCGAATATAGAGTAAATTGAACAGATTCGATACCCAAAAATAAAATATAATTTTTTTTTCTATGTAGTGTACCGAGTGAACAAAAATAAATAAATACATTTCTTTGTCATTTCTGACTACTGGTGTTAGGTCCTGTTAATAACTCTTAGCAACCACACGAGCCAACATTAACATTATTCAATTTATATTTTATTAAATATATTCCAACATTACTTGCATTCAGCTTGCCTATAAAAACAAACGCTTTTTTAAACATGTGATGTACAAGGTCAATTGTTGCATCGTTTTCGCAGGAGTTATTAAATATCGTTATATTGATGATTATTATTTGCCGTTGACAGCGCTTAATATAAGTTTAATTACAATGCCATTTATATTTCAGATATGCCGTGAATTTTTACTCTATATACAATGCTTACCAAAAGTTTGCTTCACAAGGGACTGTACTTTTTTACTACCAATAGAATTTAGAGTTGGGGAATGACATCCATTTTGGGACAGCAACTAAATCCATCAGCAGTAACAATATCAATAAAGATGCTGAAAAATAGAATCATGAGTTTCAAAAATAATACACAACTGTGGAAAATCGAAAAAATAATTTAATGTCAAAAAAATTAAAAGTTGTCAATGTATATCAGGAAATTTATAAAAAGTCTGGAAATATATTTACTTAACGATAATTTTAAGTCATTAGCAATGGTCATCTGTACGCAGACTTCAAAGTTCCTTTATTTTAGTGGATTTGTGTGTCATAATATTTCTGAAGTAAATATACACTATATCCACGGATGGGGTTTACAATAAAGCAAATGGACTCAATATTAAAAAGTTTTTCTTTTTTCTGAAAATTAGATTTACGGAAAAGATATATGCTATATTATACAGAGGCGGCCAGAAATTGACAGATGTGGAAATGAGATTCTGATTGGGAACTTACATCTATGTTTTTTTCGAAAAATAGACTTCTGCAAGATTACAAAATGAAATATTTTATATCAGGTTTTCCTAACAAGATATAATTAGTAATTGACATTAAATTAATATTAATTTTCTATTATTTTAATGTTGTAGACATACTTTTGATGAAGCCGTGTTACTTGGGTATCTTTTATTGACTACTATCGCATGTATCCTTGTCAAAGGACAGCGATATTTTAGATTTTACTGGTTGCAGTATTTGATATTCAAAAAATAATAACTATCCAACATGAAATTCACTAAATTCAATTCGACATACAGAAGATTAGTTGGACAATTTATTGCAAGATGTCCCAATGTGTATGGTTCAAGAATGAGTTGCGCAAAATTTAAAACTACGCGACAGTATTTGTAATTAATTTAAAGAAAATGAGGTAAGAATATGATGAAAGCGACGCTACTTCTTTGCTAGTATTTGATTCAGTTAATGCGAATCCCCTATTTCATTTACGAAAAAAAACGATTTTTCGAAAAAGACAAGAATAATAAATAAATTGTTTTGTTTCTAGTTTAATACAATCATAATACATAAACAATTTCTCAAATTTATTCAGCGATTTTCCCGTTTCCTAAATATCTGAACGCCCTGGTATACTATAAGTGAGTTTTTCTCATAAATCTTATTTGTAGAGAAAGCAGAATCTTTTATGACAATATCTTTCAATTTTTAGTTCATTTGTCTAAGCCCCATTCGGAGGTATAGGTACTTTATATAATTGTACAAATATGACAAACTTGAAAAGACTTTGAAGCATTGATGCAAATGGCTATAAACTAGGTATCTTTCTATGGCTAAATTGTTGTGGTACGCTCTTGTTCTTTTCCCTGGGGATAAAAGAAAATGCCGCCCCGGTACTGAATTCAAGGAATGATTTATCATCAAAAACAAGACAGGAATATACAAAACGTATTCGTTTTGCTCTTATGATTTTTATGGTGTTTCTTTTATTTTTCCTCTTCATATTCCCGTGCGCTATTAATAGATCTTAAACGGTCACTAAGAGTTAAAGTAAAAAAAAAACACGGTGTTTGCTTAAGACAATACGACAGAAAGAAAAGCTTTAACAATGCAAGATTAATGTTTTAAAATGCAAGTATTTTTTGTGTTATACAATTTAAAATTACTTGCTACAACGTCGATGTTTAAGTAAACATTTTCCTCAAAAACTCTCATAAAATCGGCAGAAGCCGCTGGTTTTCCCTCCAAAAATGTCCTAATTATCCGATCCTGGCTTATTTTCTCATCTTCAAATCGTTTTAAATGAGACTTTTGGTAAATATCTGAGACTTTCGGTAAATCTACCACAAAGCCAATACGGATCGATATGCTAAAAATAAATTTTACCTCGAAATCTGTCATAAAATTACAATAAATTGACTGTAATCACCAAAAAATGTCCACATTTTTCAAACTCAAACCGGTTTCAATGAGATTTCAGGTCGTTAAATGTGTAAATCTACATATTTTAACCTAAACCTCATGTCAAAATATTAAAGGTCACATTCCTTCAAATTTTTTCTTAAGATTGCCGATATATTAAAAATTTTTGATTCTTTTTGCGTTTTTCGCATGTTTTAATTTAACCGCGTGCAGGAAATTGTTATAGAAATTTCTTATATCAGAGGTCACTAGATTTACAAATTTGAGATTAATTCATTGAAAATAATTATGCGTTAGCTAGCACATATGCTTGAAGTAGATTATTCAAACTGGAAATTAAAAAATTAGCAATTAGGCATTTTTAATCAGATCAATGTGAATTTACTGTATGTTCTGCACATATTCCCTTCTTTTGATTTGATTTTTCTAAATTATACGGTTTTTCACTAATAAAATATTAAGTATTTTATTAGTGAAACTATTTTAACTCAAACAAACAAAACTTTTCAATACAAAACAAAATGAAAGCTATGCAATGCATACTTCCTATAAAATTATCTAAACTTATGAATATCTGCAGACAATTTTAAGAAATGTCAAAATTTTTCACACACCTAATCGATCAAAAAGAGGTCTACTTGACGTAGTAGGCAAAGTCGACAAATGGCTCTTTGGCATTCTAGACTCAGACGATGAAACCCGTTATAATAATTATTTCGAGATACTAACAAAAAATCAAGAAATCTTAAACACAAATATTTATAAAGAACAATCAATTATATCCACTGTTGCACAGGAATGTACTAAAATTTAGAAAAAATAAACACTAATCAAATATTTATAGTAGAACAAATTTTTTTACGTGATTTTCGCCAACTTCAATAGGGCTCAAAAAAATGTCAAAAGATTCGGGGCCAGAAACTTTCATTAAATTTGTTAGAAAATGGCTGTGAAAATAACGAAGTTGAACTATGATGTTAAAACATAACCTTTATAGATCTGCAGAAGGGAAACTTGTGAGAAAAGCTCTACAAAACCTTTATGAATCATCAATGTGGGGAGCTAAGGTAGGCAAACACTTATAGGTAAATTTCAAAGTCATGAAAAAGCCATGCGACGGCGACGTGGCTGCTACAAATCGTCATCTTGTACGTGTACGTAACAAAAGCAAAAAAAAAATGTTATAGCCTGGAATTGACATTGACACCACATATATCTAAGTTTAAATTAACATGGATAGTCTGGAGTATACGGTAAGAAAACTGATTGAAAAATATAACAAATAGGGTCTCGCAGTTGACGTCAAACAAGTAAAATACATCTGCATTAATGGAATTAAAAACTCTGTTTAAAATATGACAGTATACAGGGTAGCGCTTATCCGTACGTATAGTTTTGGCTTGTTAGATTCAACTCTGACCACGCACTCCTGAATTCAAATTTAAGGCGTTTAACAAATCAGTGCTAATACCATTCGTTCAACGAGTTTTTGAAATTCAGTGAATCATGGTTTCTGTTTTAATCTAGAGAACCATTTTCATTTTTATGTCCAGTCAGTTTTTGCAAATTTTTGCGTAGAATCCAGAGGCGTTAAATTATTTATTTTATCTATTATAAATTAATAACTATAATACTAAGATAAACATACTCTCCATGTTTCCTAGCAAGGCCATGGCATGCATGAATTAAGCATATTTAAGACAGTGTGCCATATTTTTGCCATAACTGTTCCACGATAGTTTGGCAGCCTCTGATTTCGCGATATATATATCATCTTGTTCCTCGTAGTGCAATTATCAGATTATTTGGCACCGCTTTACTTTTCTGTCGGAAAAATATATCGAAATGTGAATTACCACTTTGTTCCGTGCTTTATTTGTTGTCTCACTATCGGCGAAATACCTGGAAAGTATTTTAACAGCTCCCCAGTCGGCCCACATTACTGCCGGATAGACCTAAAGTATATTTAGACACGATAGGTGATTTGTTGTCTACTATGAGTGGTTTTTCGTTTATCCTCATTTGAAATATTGCAACAATACGCTTGGGGTTTATCAACACGCAATGG
This sequence comes from Pissodes strobi, assembly GCA_016904865.1. Lineage (NCBI taxonomy): Eukaryota > Metazoa > Arthropoda > Insecta > Coleoptera > Curculionidae > Pissodes > Pissodes strobi. The sequence goes on from MU181962.1 coordinate 395,122, forward strand.
TTGAAACTTGGCAAGAATTATAAAAGTTAACCATGAAATAAATACCAAACACATTTGCACAAAGTTTTTGTGCAAAATATATATTCATCCAATATCAATTGTTAAGTCGGTGGCCCCATGAACATTAAAACCAAAACCATGCCTGCATATCAAAACATTTTCGGAATCTAAAATATTATATTTTGCAGAAACACAGCTGTCTCCAAAGACTGCCGCCATAATTGCAAGAGAAAATCAGTCGTCCGTTACTAGAACGTGTATGTTTAAATAAACGCTGAAAAAGATGACAGAGATAAAGAGGGTTACGAATAAAATACCCCAATAAACACGTTACCTTTTATTTAAAACTCCCGAAAGTTTGAGCGAAATTGGTGTAAAAGTTGCTAATATTAAAGGCAAATGACTGGTGTGAAGTTTGTTCCAAAACGAAAAGCGAATATAATACCCAAGCCGAGACTTGTTTATTATTTAGGCCAGAGGGTTAAGCTGCTGGAGAATTAATTCCAGCAAAACATATTTTTTTAAGGTTATTGAATTTCTTGTACGTGTTGTTCTATTAAAAGTTTTTTTAGGAAACTTTTGGTCGGGTGCTTGAATTTTTCATGTCGCGCCTGGCTCAAGGGCTTTTTTTATTCTAATCTATTCTCTCATTTTTGACAGAGTAATTCCATTTTAATTGTAATTTTAATGCGGCATTATGAAACTCTCTTTTTGTTATATTATTCCTGTGTCGAAACGGATTTTTTTAAGCTCAATTCCCCTGTCTTAACATTTTCTTTTGCCTCGGCTAAGTATATTTCACAACTCTTGACATTAACGCATCGTATTATTTTTTTAGAGCTCTTAAGCTGCTATTCATATTGGATTACTCTAGTTAGTCTAGTCCTTTACACAACTTTTGGTCTGGTTGGTATCATATGCCTTCTGGAGATCCATGAAAATTAATCTATAACTTTATTAACACCAATATGCTTGCCAGTAATCCACATAGTTGTTCTTCGGTCTTGAGATGTATTTTAACTGAGATTTCTCTGTAATTGTTTATATTTTGCATAACTATGGATAGAGAAGATATATGCCACTTTCCACTCATCTGGTAGCTTCTTGATTTAGACTTGACTCACCAGTGTGGTTATTATAATTCAGAAATTCAAACAAAAATAAATATTTTTTCTAGACCACATCACCCATTTCCATTTTATGCCAAATTTTTTAACATTGTTTCTGTTCAAAGATCAATTGCACTTATTTTTTTGAATAAAGGTCGTTTTTTATATTTTTATAGTATGATCTATTTGAATTTAGTAAATTTAAAATAAGTGCTGTAAATTAAACGCAGTGAGTAGGTATCCTGTGCATGTCAATCAGAAAAATTAGTGAGTCACAGCTTATACAATATTGTATAATAAGCTGTGGCTGACTTCTGGGAGGTTTTTCTAAGTCGTTGCATTTCTCTTTTATATAAATGAGGTTTATTCTTATGTGGAGAAACTAATCATCTCTCTACAGTAATAAGAATCTTCTTTTTTGCTGTCTTCGGCATCAGTTAGAACACGAAACAAATTTTTTACATCACATGTTAGCAAGGAAAGGGAAAAGTAATTTTTAATAGAGTTTTCAATACTTCTGCTTCTGACTAAGAACTTATGCCTTAATAACACTTAAAGTAAAATATTATAATTAAATAAAGATATACCCTAGACTATTTTTAGATACCTACTTACCTATTCATGACACAAAGTCTTTCTCCACTATATTTCCACCTTCACTCAGAGCTATTGTTAGATTTCCCATCAGGATGGCGAATTTTACTTTCAGAAATACCCCGTTGTCCTCAATTTGCATTTTATTTCGAACATGACCGGGAATGGAGCTCGTCGGAACTTGTTTACACAAGACCCTTGTAAGATATGCAGACCAAATTCAATAACTCCCTTTTCGAGTTGGGTTTTGTCGGGAAATAACTCGCTAACGATTTAATTCCTATCACGAAGTTTGCTTGTTTTTTTAATACGAGATAACTACATATTTTCAACGCAATTTTTGCTGCATCACGTTAATTACCAGGTCCTACTTTGAGGTGTCCGAGTGTCCTTAAATTTATTTGAATAATTGATCAATTTCATAAAAGTAAGTCCGTTAATATGGACGGCCAAACGGTGTTTTCCAGCCTCATAATATGCATATTTTAATGTAATTGTAATAAACGATTATGAAAATTATATCGCTACAATATCCTTTAGAACATTTAGAATCAAACAGGTTTTCGTCACAGAGATGGCATATTATTATATAAGGTTGCTGATTCGTGCGTGAAAATTACAGGTGCTGTAAGGGCGCCACCCACCAGGGCTCTTGACAGACTGACTAGTTTGCCGCCCACCCACCAATTCCCGAAGCATGAGACATTGAGGTCCGCATACAGACTGAAAGGTCTGGGTCACCTATGCGACAATAAGAATCCGAAAGGACACACTGGAGTTTGAAGGAGGGCGGTTGATACTTGCCCGGAACTTTTAAAGGATAACATGCCCTCAACAGGCAACCGTGATCCAGGCCGAAATGTATGCGGTCCTCAACCGCGGATACCAGAACTTGTTAGGTGCCTTCAGAGTGAAAGATATGTAGATTTGCTAGAACAACAGAGCTGCTCTGTCTGATAAAATTCATTTCTCATAATACCTCTCTGAAAACTATCATTTTCGACGTCTCTGTAGAGCAAAGAAAGTAAGTCTTTCCGGTGCGTCCGCCTTCGCCGGGCATAACAGAGCCAGTCTTGTATGGGTTCCGGGACACTCGAAAGTTCCGGGCAACGAGAAGGTTGGTCGATTGACGCGAAGGGGTGCCGCAATGCGTCCCATGGGATCTAAGCCTATATAGATTAGGTGTGTGTTTGTTTACAGTACAGGTGCCGTCATCCTAGAGAACGCAATGAATGAGCGGGCCCGGGATCTATGGCGGACTACAACATGAATGAGTCAGTGAGGGGTAGGGTCAAGGGTTTCATGGTTTTAAAGGTAAAGAACTTGAGGCTTGTGACAGGGCTCCTTAGAGTCGTGGTCACGGAGAAATTGGAATGCAGGTGGTGCATGGAGGAAGATGAATCGTCTGCTCATGTTCTTGCCGCATTCGCTAGGGTAAGAGAGATATACTTCAGAAGCTGCGTGCTGAACCCGGAAGACATAAGAAAGATCTAGCCAAGTTAGGAAGGCCGGGCTACTTGGTAAGTGAGTGGGTTATTGATATTGATGCCCTACGTGCAAGGGATCTCCTTCTCGCGTCTAAAATTTCATTGCTCCAGTGAAGGTTGTTGTAATTTGCGGGAAAATAATTTGGAAAAATAAAAGGACAAAATCAAGCCGCTAAAAATTGCCTATTTCTGTACCGTTGAGCATTTCAGTACCTACATCTCTATGAAAATTAAGTGCACACGAAAGTAGCAACACTGCTATATCATATTATTTCCGTAATTGGTCAGCAATTATTGGTAACTGGAAAACCTACCAAAATATTCGTCATATAGTGTTCTAACAAATTGCAAATATGCTTGCAAATATGTTACATACTCTAGACACTTAAATCAAAATAAGATACTCAACATTTTGAACTTGAATATCTCTAAAACTGAGCTTTATCCACAATACCGAAACAGAATTTTTGCACTCGACGCGCGTTTCGCTAACCATGTTAGCATCATCAGATGATTAAGTCTTAATCACACACCATCAAATTTCTTTTTTTAAATACGAACTTTTTTTTATCGTTTTTCGGATGATATTGTCATTACTAATATTAATATGTGTTTTTATTTTTTTTTAAATTTTTTTTTAAATAATTGCTTATTTTTCTTTGGCGCAATTTTATATAGTTTGTTACTTTTGAAATGTTTATATTCCATAAAGATATTTAATTTGTTTTTTCTTGTTAAGCAGAAAATTGAAATATTTATTATTAATAAAAATAAAAAATAGTAGAATTAAACAAACAAGTTCCTTTACTTTTTACTCCAAAAAAAAAACAAGCAATTAAAAAGAAACAAAAAAAAAAAGAAAGAGTAATAACTATTAAAATCGCATATTCATATTAAAACCGCCATCGCCAATATCATCCGAAAACGATAAAGTTCGTATTCAAAAAAAAAAGATGATTATGACTCATTGAAGACAAAACTAAGGATTCTAAACTCGATACCACCATTGGATAGAGCAGAAAACGATTTTTCAAAATTTCGTCTTTTTCCGGATATCCTCGGAAATACTCGAAATTTGCGCAAGTGTTGGTATTTTTGACCCGCGTCAAAAGATGCTTCATACGTTGGAAGCAACATTCGATGAACGGCTACACGAGTGGTTCATGTCTATCGATAGTTAAATTTCATTATTGGTATAATATTGATATAAAATTATCTTTTTGTTGTTGTAACACTAATTTTGCACAAGACAAAACCACGATACCAGCAGCAATGCCAGCCAGTAGAGTGTGGTCCATTTTCTTTTTTTTTTTTAATCCAGGCAAATTTCAAATATTTATAAATATTTTCAAAAAGTAAAAGATGCAATTGAAAAAGGTCAGGGCAACAGTTAAAAGCATCAAAATTGAACCGGCGGCCAGCAGAACTTATATTTGCATAAGTGTTGCACCTTAGTTATCTAGGGACTAGGCCTTCCATTTCATTCATCCTATTGCGATATAATTCTTTCGAATTATGTCGATAATTTACTAGAAGTTTAAATATTGAACTTTCCTTAGATCTTTGGAGAAAGTAAATTTTCCATAATCTACTTATTTGCTACTGGTAAGTTGTTTGACTTTTCTGAACAAGATTTGAAAAGTATAGAATATTAAAAGCAAGTTTTACTAAATATCAGAAACCTCCAATTGCCAGCTATGATTATCGATGCATCGGAAATAGTTACTTTTCCTTCCATACGGGCAGACCTAAATTTCAATTGTCAATTTAAATTGGAGTTCCGATATTCTAAGACCAATAAGTAAATCCAAATTTTGCAAGGAAAATAGAAATATATTATTCCCTTCATGGGTCAAAGCCTGCTATCATATAGAACCTATTTAAAGCTAAAGCTGTCAGCTATTTAAACCCACAATACCGTCTTTCAGGGATGAGATTCCCATCTAAAAACATCACGTCCATTCCATCCAAATACCCCCTGTCGTGTAATAACATATTCATGTTACCATAATATCTCCCTTCAATAATGTTTCCACCTACAGCCCGATGTTATCCAGATTTTCTCGGCAGTGAATTTAACTTTCCAAAATATACCGTTGTCGCCAATTTGCATTCTTTATCGAACATGACCGAGACCGTAACTTTGGCTTCGTTTAGGACATGTTTACATGAAACTAGTGTAAAATTGAAGAACGGCAGTAAGCTATTTTAGAACAGAGTTATTTTGAGTATTTTACTTCACACATTGCCGTAAATAACAATATTTTGTAATATATTCTGGATAATAGTGTATTATGAAGGAATATGTATATAAAGTTAATGTTAAAAAATATGTCATGTTACGAATTGTAAGCTGTAAAATAAAACCTTGTTTAATCTCATTGTTAGTACGGTAAGCGCTCCGTCGCAGCTCCAAAAGTATTCACTAAGGTACGTTAACTATACCTATGGGCTTTATATCATAATACATTAATTCTTTTAACAAAACGGCATGATAATTATAGAACCCATGGATTATTTCTGATTTCTATGGGCTAAAAATAATTGTCTTACCTATGATAAAGCAATGCATTTAATCATAAAAATGTTAGCATTACAATGCGATTTCAATTTTATTCTTTTTGGTAGATTTTGAGAAATTATACAACGTTTAACTAAGCCTTGGTTTTGCCTGGAACGATATCAGAACGGCTTTAAGCAAATGTGTACTTAAGACCGCACGACAGAATTGAAAACTTCGAAAGGCCAGAATTTACCCAGATTAATCCAATAATAACAGTATATTTGGTATTAAAGTTAGTTGTGATTCTTACTGGTTGAGGATGTGTTTGTAGATGAAGTTGAGACCTGCAATACATCCTACTCCACTCTCCGATAAGTAATAATTATTTATAATGATAAATATTTTGATACAAAAATCCAAGAAAAAATCTATTTAAAAAATTCCTAAATGTTTTCGCGCAGCCAACACCGCCTAGACAAGAAGGCCCTAAAACTAAGAAAAAGTAGCCCCAGTTGGAAACGAGAGTAAATGCTGTAAAGGGTATATTTGGAGTTTTTAATATAAAATATGTTTAAAATTGTAAAATGTGTGCAGTTGCAGTGAACTATTAAAACAAAACATGTAATTTATTGTGTTAGTGGCATGTGCCTTGTGTTCGTGAAAATAGAGTCGTAACCCGAATACACTACACAATACTTCCTAATTATTCTATATTATACAACTACTTATACTTTGTAGTTAGGGACTGATTGCTCTGGTACAAGGTGTGTTTCCATAAATTGTCTATTTTGTACGAAGAAGCGGAATACGTAAGGCTTACACGCTAAGTATTCCATTGTAGTTGATACTTAAATTTTGCAACTTTGATTGCCTATCTTAAAAGAGAGAACACTGGCCATTGACCGAAGAAATTGAACGTGCTTCAAGCGAGGATATGCAGAAGTTATTAAAAAAATATCCTGATGACGTTTATTTAGATACTTAACTCGCCATGGTATTTGGAATTGTAGGGACCTTTAGAAAGGAAGAATTATATTATATAAAATAGATGATATTCAGGATCAAGGTTCGTTTATTATAATAAATATTCCTTCTACAAAAACGTATCATCCTCGCAACTTCAGGGTTATTAGTCAGCGAAATCAAACAATCAACTACTTAGGGTTGTAGAGAAGTACATATCTTGTTCTTGGCTATGCATAATGGAAAAGTCACCAATGAAGTAGTGGGTAGGAATACAATAGCACCGAACATTAACAAGAAACTAGAAGGTCCACTTTCAGTCGGCACGTTTGATGTAGCGCTTACAAAGGCGAGACGCCAGACCTTAGACCAGACGGGGTGAAACATGGCACGAGGCCTGAGCGCTTAACCAGCTTTTCATCAGGTTCCGTGATGGGGCAAGTAGGAAAATGCTGGGAGCGGGGCTCAGAGTGAACCTTCTAGTCTATTGTTAATGTTCGGGGACAATAGGAAGTTGGCTCAGCGAAATTACAAAATGCCTGAATTTACTTAATCAACTTTTTTACACCCGACATGCTTTCCGGAGAAGTTCTGGCACCATTTTGGTGAACAAAAGTGTTGATATTGTGGGCCCTAAAACTCACGGTTGATGGCGACCATCGTCAGTTGCTGAAGGGTTCATCGAAGATTTAGTGCGAAACAAAATTCAGGTTTTCAAGCAAATCTTATATGAAAATGGACAAGAACGCTCTACGGATCCTGCAGGTACTGATGACCGTCAACAAAAAGAAGGATAACATTTAATAATTGTTAAAATTGTACGTTTAATATTTTTGTTAATTAAAAATGGCTAAACAGTAATCACTTCCCGATCAGTAATTTTTAAATCAATTTTTCAAATTGCCTGCGTGTGTTAAATATGTTATATTAAGAACTCAAATCGTAAAAATTTTAAATTCAACTATCTCACCCTGTATAAAAGGCATTAATCTGTTGTGTGATTTACTTACTTAGGTTATCGTCATATAATCGATTTTTCTGTATAGAAATTATTTTGCAAGAAAAAAATAAACACCTTCATTTTCTTAATCAAAAGTCCATTTTGCCGATATTTTAAAATCAGAGAAATATACACGGTGTCCCGTATAAGAATGCACACTACAGGGATCTCGGAAACCAGAAGAGATACAAAGATGATTAAATTAGAGAAAAGGCGTGCCTTGCTGAATCCTACAACGTCAAGCCTTGGAATCTAAAAAAATCCGATTACTTCCGAAGATATTTGGGAAAACCCGAATTTTTCCGATTTCGTTTTTATTTATTTCTGACCTTATTTCAAAAGACATAACAATGCAAATTTCACATCCCCATTGCTACTTTTCCTGCTCTTCAAGTTGATGTTATTAGATTTTCAATCTGACGTTTCGTTTCTTTGCAACCATCATCAACTTTGTTTTTTCAAATAGTCGAAAAAATTTGTTTTATTCCTAAAAAACACTAATTTTAATCCTAAATCCAACGACATATCGCTCCTTACATTTATCCGACGTTTCGGCTGAAAAAAACATCATCAATGTTATTTAATGATGATTACGAAGGAAGGAAACGTGGGATCAAAAATCTGATTACGTCATTAGGTAGAGGACAAAAATTGGCATAGGAACGTGAATTTTATGGTGATCTATCCTCTTCATTAAAATCTGAAAAAAAATTTATTATATTTTAAATTTCAAGAATTCGTAGATTTCAATTATTAATTTTTTTAAGGCTTTAATAAAGAAAATTGATCAAAATAAAATTCACATTCTTATGTCATTTTGCCTCCTCTACATGATGACGTAATTAGATTTTTGATCCGACGTTTCGTTTCTTCGTTATCATCATCAAATACCATTGATGATGGTTTTTTTATCCGAAACGTCGGATAAATGTAAATAGCGATATGTTGTTGAATTTAGGATTGAAATTAGAGTTTTTTAGGAATAAAATAAATTTTTTCGACTATTTAAAAAAACAAAGTTGATGATGGTTGCTAAGAAACGAAACATCAGATTGAAAATGTAATAACACCGACTTGAAGAGCAGGAAAAGTGGCAATGGGAAAGTGAAATTTGTATTGTCATATCTTTTCAAATAAAGTCAGAAAAAAATAAAAACGAAATCGAGAAAATTCGGGTTTTCTCAAATATCTTCGGAAGTAATCGGATTTTTTTACATTTCAAAGCATGACGTTGTAGGGTTCAGCAAGGCACACCTTTTCTCTAATTTAATCATCTTTGTACCTCTTCTGGTTTGCGAGATCCTTGTACTGTGCATTCTTATATGGGACACCGTGTATAGAGGGTTCTTCATCTCCAAATTCTCTATCTGCTCGATTTTCTAGATTCTCGCGACTTTTTCAACGCTAAAACGACAGAAATTGCCTACTTTTTCAAAAATATACACTCTCAAAAAAAATACGCGACATTTTCGGGTTCAACCCAGTTTTAAAGGAGTTCTAAACACCATCAAAAGGAATGTATCCAGAAAATTTCATAAAAATTAATTAATTTGTTCGCAAAATGAATCGATTTTTTTTGACAGTTATCGTGTATCAAAGCAAAATTTTCAAAAAATGCACATGATTGTGACATAATAACTCGGAAACAGAAAATGTATCACCAAAAACAAGTGATCACAGGTTGCCCCCAAGTGTTGCCTAAAAATGTGTCAAATCCCAAAATTCCACTCGCAGCAGGTTTAGAGAAAAAAATGATTAACGTAAAAATTACTGGAATGAACGTTACATAGCAGATCCTGAGGCGTTACATGACGGCTCAGTTTTATTCATTAAGCTATACGTTTTTTAAGACGTCTCTCTAATTTTACTGGCTTTGTACGTCTTCTAGTTACCGGGTTACCTTTACTGGTACGACCAAATATAGCATACCTTATACATTCATATTATGAGAGTAACTTACACGATCTAACTGCAGTCTGCTGAGAGTTTGTAATCGACATATTATCATAACATCCCAGTTATATCGTCACTAATATAATACATAATGTATATATTACATATATAATAATGTATATATTTTTTATTTTATAGCTTAATGCATAATGAACTACTTCAATCTTTGTTTGCCCATTAAATAATCGCCGACCATTCAGAAGGATATCGACAGAAACCACCAGCAAACCCAAATTATCCAAAACTCACCCAATTATATCTGATCGTCACTAATATAAAACATAATGTACATATTTTTTATTTTATAGCTTAATAAACTGCTCCAATATTTGTTTGTCTATTAAATAAACCTCTATTATTTGAAAGAATATAGACAGTTGTGTAATTCCCCGAAAATATGAGGGCTACACAATGCTATTATTTTTATTGCCTTCTATGAACAGTCGATAAAGACCAATTCTAATTGATACTTTTCTGCTTTTTTGGTATATTCTCAAGTTCCAAATATTTTAACCATAATATCTGACTATATTTTCAATGTGATTTGACAAAACTAGTAGATCATTAATGGTAGGCCGATGATGCATAATAACTGCTTCTTTCTGCTTTATCTGTATAAGTAATTGGAGCAGATCCTATATAACATTTTAAAGTTGTAAAGATATTGGCTATACTTTTCTCTTTGATGTAGATTGAAATAGAAATATATATGAGGCTGATGATTAATATTTAAGAGTTGTAAAGATATTGGCTATACTTTTCTTTTTGATGCAGATTGAAATATAAATGGCTGATGATATAAATTACTTGGAATTAGAAAATGTGAGTACATTATCACTTTGTTCACCTTTCTACTGTTAGAGAACTTATATCAAACGGTATTTTATTTACTGTGCACTTTTCGCTATAACGTTCCCAGTTTCCCTCGATACGTGTCTGATCTGCCATTTATCAAATCTATGCTGTACAGGGTGGCTCGAATTCGTGTCTCTGTATGGGGAACTCGAAAACCGTGAGAGATACACTGTTGGTCAAATTAAGGCAAAATTGCGCATTTAGGTGCCTAACAATATGCCTTTTAGAAAGTTTTAAAATTCCTAGTAATTCCGGAGATATTTGGAAAAAAAACCGAAATTTTGAAAAAACGTTTTATTTTTTTACTGGGCGTATTTAAAAACGGATTTCAAATTGAATTGCATTTTTGCATTGCCACTTTTTCCGCTCTAGCCTATGATGGTATCCAGTTTGAAATCCGACGTTTCGTCTCCAAGGGATCATCATTAACTTTCTTTTTTTAAATACGAACTTTAATCTTTTTTATCGTTTTTCAGATGGCATTGGCGTTATTAATATGATTATGTGTTTTTATTTTTTTTTATTTTATTTTATTTTTATTATTATTTTTTTAATTATATCTTTTACTCTGGCGTAATTTTAAACGTTTTAAGGTAATTACTTTTGATATATTTATATTCTATAAAAATATTTTATTTTGTTTTTGTATTAAGTAGAAAATTGAAGCGTATTAAAAATAAAAAATAGTAAAATAATTTCTTACGAGAATATTAAATTAAATTATATAAAATCACACCAAAGCAAAATATATAAAATAAAAACAAAAAAATAATAAAAATAAAAAAATAAATAAAACTAATAAAGATACATACACTCATATTAATAACGCCAATACCATGTGAAAAACGATAAAAAAAAATTAAGTTCGTATTTAAAAAAAGAAAGTTGATGATGATCCCTTGAAGACGAAACATCGGATTTCAAACTGGATATCATCATTGGATAGAGCGGAAAAAGTGGCAATGCAAAAGTGCAATTAGATTTGAAATCCGTTTTTAAATAAGCCCAGGAAAAAAATAAAGCGATTTGTCAAAATTTCGCTCTTTTTCGGATATCTCCGTAAATACTCGGAATTTTAAAACTTTCTAAACGACATATTGTCAGGCACCTAAATGCGCAATTTTGCCTTAATTTGACTGACACTGTATCTCTTACGGTTTTCGAGTTCCCCATACATAGACACGAATTCGAGCCA
>MU181962.1:416780-427285 GCA_016904865.1 Pissodes strobi
CATTGCTACTTTTCCTGCTCTTCAAGTTGATGTTATTAGATTTTCAAGCTGACGTTTCGTTTCTTTGCAACCATCACCAACTTTGTTTTTTCAAATAGTCGAAAAAATTTGTTTTATTCCTAAAAAACACTAATTTTTATCCTAAGTCCAACGACATATCGCTCCTTACATTTATCCGACGTTTCGGCTGGAAAAAGCCATCGTCAATATTATTTAATGATGATTACGAAGGAACGAAACGTGGGATCAAAAATCTAATTACGTCATTAGGTAGAGGACAAAAATTGGCATAGGAACGTGAATTTTATTGTGATCTATCCGCTTCATTAAAATCTGAAAAAAATTAATTATATTTTAAATTTCAAGAATTTGTAGATTGCAATTATTAATTTTTTTTAAGGCTTTAATAAAGAAAATTGATCAAAATAAAATTCATATTCTTATGCCATTTTACCTCCTCTACATGATGACGTAATTAGATTTTTGATCCGACGTTCCGTTTCTTCGTTATCACCATCAAATACCATTGATGATGGTTTTTTTTTATCCGAAACGTCGGATAAATGTAAATAGCGATATGTTGTTGAATTTAGGATTGAAATTAGAGTTTTTTAGGAATAAAATACATTTTTTCGACTATTTAAAAAAACAAAGTTGATGATGGTTGCCAAGAAACGAAACGTCAGATTGAAAATGTAACAACACCAACTTGAAGAGCAGGAAAAGTGGCAATGATAAAGTGGAATTTGTATTGTCATATCTTTTCAAATAAAGTTAGAAAAAAATAAAAACGAAATCGTGAAAATTCGGGTTTTCTCAAATATCTTCGGAAGTAATCGGATTTTTTTACATTTCGAAGCATGACGTTGTAGGTTTCGGCAAGGCACACCTTTTCTCTAATTTAATTATCTTTGTACCTCTTCTGGTTTGCGAGATCCCTGTACTGTGCATTCTTATATGGGACACCGTATATATATATATATATATATATTTACAATGTTTTGAAAGACAGCACTAAATCATATTAGCGTCCATCGTCCATATATATTGTGTTTTGGTTCATCTAATATTGGATCAATAGTCAAGTGTTGCATAATATACTGCATATTATATATTTTCCATGTGATCCTTGACCTCTTTGCATCCATTAGGTTGTTAAATTCAGAAATTTTTAAATTCTAAAAATGCTTCCTAAACGAGCAAGTTAATTGTTCCTACATATTTGCGGGGCCGTTTATGAACAAAATATGAAATTTAAATACCTACTATGGTAAATTTCATAGGCTGATCGAAGTTTGAATTTAAAAATTTCAGAATATAAACATGACGTCACAATTATCGGTATTGAAAGCTTTCAATGAAAGACTTGGTTTACACCGGGTTCAAAAAAATAATAATTTAAAAATTATCGAGCATATGATTCAGCTGTTATAGAAGTTACAAGTTATAGGACTAATGTCCGGTTTCTGAAATACCAGATATCTAGTGTATAAACTTATGAAGCCGATAATTACCATGGTTACAGTTGTATTAGGTAACAATCGTTGTCATAGGAAATATTTAAAGGATAAAGTTATCCATACTTTAAGAAACTGGGCATAAATAATATGGATGAATGAATGAATGAATGTCTTTGGGGGTATTAGTACACTGCGACCTGTATAGACCTATTGTGTCCCCCTCCCTTGATGCTTCCGTTGATATGATTCTCAATCAGAGTACCTCATCCAGCTTCAGTGTTTTGACAAAAGCAGGTATTCTCGATGGTTCTATGGATTGCACTCCATGAGCAGGTGTTCCGGTGTTTCCTCATCCTCTTCACAGAACTGGCAACTATCCTCGTTTTCAACACGCAACACCTTTATGGAGTCGGTATTGTCCAGCAGCAGACGACGGAAACGCAAATCTCTAGGACTCGTCAGGCGGTAGGACTCGGGCGGATGGTAAAAAATTAAAATTTTGCATGGCGCACTTCAAGTGGTGCTCACTTCAATTGTCTCATTTCTCACTGAAGTTTCTACTGTCCTCACGGCAAGCATCTCACACATAATATTGATATCATCTCTCTGGGCGAAGTCTGGCAGCAGTAAGATTCAATGAAAGAAAAACCTTGGAAAAAATGTTGTGCTAATCTCATCAACAATCTTCTAATTAAGGAGATGATATATAGAGTAGGTGCTGCCACTCCTGTCAGCGAATTTGCATAAAATATAAATATTACTTTATTATTTAACAGAAAACATGTGGTACATTATGAGGAGGTAGAGTTATGCCTCGTATACATAATACACTGTGCAGGTCTGCAGGCTATTCTCTGTTTCTGTTATGTGCACGCTTGTTTGAAATAGTTTCGGTTGGCTAAAAGCAGAGTTAGGTGGTGCCAGGGGAAATAGTATTTCTACAATTTATCCGAACGCCGGAACAAATTTTTAATTTGAGCAGTCTTGTAATGCGTCATTTTCTCTTAGATTCAATGTACAACGTTTGGTTATCTTCAGCTAAGATCCGCGTCAGCTTCTACACTACAATGTCATTATATTTCATGTTTCGCCTAAACAAGTAGTAGTGCAAGTTAGTGGTCCCTCTGGCTCCAATTTTGTAGGCTTTTTCGGTCTAGGCATGGTCAAAGTTTACGGAATAAATATTTTTTGTAAACTGGTGTTATATCTGCGAGTATTTCCGAGATTTTTACAATTATTAAATTACGGTACAACTGACGCCCTACTTAGTGCCATAGTTTTAAATTAAATCGAAAATGGCTAACTTGATGGGAATCAAGAAAATGCAAAACTAATACTTTTTTGACCAAGATATTTTTCAGATAGTGGCGGTATTAAAGTTAAACCGGTCTTGTCACTAGAGGTCAGGTTAAATAGTAGTAAACTGATCTGCTTAAAACCATGGCACTAAATAAAAAGTAAATGCAGGCTTCGATTGAAGCCAATTAGCCATTTGTAGAAAGCTGGGAAAAATCTTCAGAGTCACATAAATTAATTACTTTTACGTCATTCGAACTTATGCCTGTAAACCATGATAATAATCACAAAAGAATGGAATTTGCTCAGAATCTACCCTTAGTCATAGACCGAACATAAAAATTCAAGAAACCACGTACTAAAGTGAAATAGCTAGTATAAAATTCCGATAAAGTCCGATGAGGAGATTAAGCTATTCTCTTTCATTTCATTTGGAAAGTAGCTAAGGAAATAATTTACTTTTGATTACCTTCACTGCAGTTGCATTTCAAAATAAGGTTATACTATAAAATGACGGTTTCATTCCCTTTTTATGACTCAATTCCTATATACTTATATACGTGTACAGTATAATAAATAAATTGAAAACCTCAGAAAATAATCACGTAGAAGTCATGATTCAATAAAATAATAGTGAAAAATTAAGGCGTAGACGCAATGTATTGGTTTCATTCTTAATACTATTTCGATCTTAAAACATCAATATTCTTGGTGCGTGCTCTATAAATAAAAATAATATTAGCTGATGGAAAAGGATTGTTGATGGGCAATTTTCTAGAAATGCATATACAGCTTATAAACTGCTCGCGGAATTAGTCAATACAGCTAATTTTATCGTCATAATGTGTATCTCGGAAACGCCCTAGTCGATTTTTAAATATGAAGAAGAATCTGAAAAGTCATTAATTCCTGTGTCTACGGCTTGATTTGATCTTCAATAAAAAGCAATTTTTCAGTTTCACAACCTGTATTGTGGAAGAATACAATGTAGAAATGTAAAATTTTAATTGTATGCATCTGTTGAAATAGTAAGTCCAGAACTTTCTTCGTAATCACATTTAGAAGTATTGGCCGATATCACGGAACGTATTTGACAGTTTTGTATTTTCTTGTTTGGAAAAAGTTACAGGCCATTTTTTTAAATTAAAATTTCAATTTAAATAAGTTTTTAAATTTTTAGCTTCGAAAGAACGGCACGAAGTACAAACTTAAAACAACTAGCATATAATCAAGCAATGAAACAAAGCAACTTACAGTAAAATATTCAAAAACAAACTTAAACAATATTAAGTAATAATTTAGTATCTAGTAGGTCCACTCGTACTAGCAGCAGTTCGGCTGCTCTTCTCGGAATACTGTCCACAAAGTTTGTAATAAACTCTTGAGGTATAGCTTCTCATACCTCCCTAACTGCAATCGCCAATTCTTCGAAATTTTTACATTCTTGCTCTCTTTAATTTAGTATTAGTTCCATCCTGTTCCACACGTGTTCAATTACTTTCATGTCTGGCGACTTAGCTTGGACAATTCGAGCCCTGTGTGGACAAGCATTATCGTCCACCAGAATAAAACCATCGCCACAGGTCTGAGTAAAGGGACCGACAATCTCATTCACACACAAGTCACGATACCTAACGCCATTCATACTTTGTCCAATCAGAACTACCAAATCAGTTTTGCCATTCTTCATTGCTCCATCCCATATAGCCACACTTCCTCCTCCAAACGGCACTTTACCTTCCATATTTTCTTCAATATACCTTTCATTCCTTTCTCTCCAAACTATCATTCGCCCATCCGATTCACATATTGCAAAGCGACATTCGTCAGTAAACATGCAATATCTACATTCTGTATTCCCCAGTTCACATATGCTTGAGCCCATATTATTCGAGAAGCTCGGTGGACAGGCTGAACAGACCGACACGCAGCACGTCTTCTGCCAATTAAACCTCGCTCATGCAAACGGTATCTGATGGTAGCAGTCGACACTCTGGTTCCCATTGTTTCTTGTAGTCCCGCCTTTAGAGTTCTTCTCCGCCTGACAAGTTCATCAGACGATCTTCCCTGGAGGTCGTACATCTTTTACGAACTTTTCTATATACAGGAGTACCATGATTTTGTCTTTCTATCGACCTTTGAACTGTGGATCTTGATCTGTCCAGCAAGTCAGCGATATCTTGTAAACTCATTCCCCGTTGGCGCAATCTACTTGAAATACCTTTTTTAATGATCCCTTCTTAAATTGCATTATAAAACTTATCCCCATAATGTTCCGTAGCTCATTTTCACTTAAAGGCATTTTTAGGATAAACTACGCCATGAAAAAGATTACACTTATTTAGATGATAATAACTCTCATTATTTTGTGCTTAGTTTTCACGGTTTTTATTAATCTGCTTTCTCCCACAGCCTACTAAGCGAATGGATTTCAAGTCTCACCAGATTGCGACAATGAGAACTTAAAGTAATAGCTGACTTAATAGGGACAACAAGATTCTCATTTTTAAGGATAATTAAAAGGAGCTAAAATCGTGGCATTTCTGAGTACAGAAAAGCTAGATAATAAAGTCCACAGGAGTTCCACATCAAATAAAAAAGCTCCTAGAGATTGATAAATTTTGTAATTTGAAAACATGCGGACTTTTTGAAAATTTCCTGTTACTTTTTTTCCAAACAAAAAAGTACAAAACTGCTAAATACGTCGCAAGAAATCGACCAAACCTTCTAAATGTGATTACGATGAAAGTTCTGGAATTGCTATTGTAGCAGGTGCAGACAATTAAAATTTTACATTTTTACATTGTATTCTTTCACACTCTGTGTAACACTGAAAAATTACTTTTTAAAGAAGATCACATCTAGCCATTGACACAAGAAATATTGGACTTTCAGAATCTCCTTCATTTTTAAAAATCGCCTAGGGAGTTTCCAAGAGGCAATCTCCTACAAATGAAGACAAAAATTAGCTGTATCGATTAATCCTCTTAGTGCAGATCCCGACTACAGATAAGTGACATTTGTTTCAGTGTCTCTCTATCAAAATGAATACAGTTATCTCTATTTAGTTGAAGTTTTATGTTCAACGATCTATATGCATCATCTCTATTATATTTTATGGCCATCTAGAGGACATTTGCGTGATTTCTCTATTAAATTGTGAGCGTTGCTTAGCGTTATCTTAACTATGGGGTAGATTCCAAGCCAACGATTCATTGAACGCTGCATTGGTGGTTTATCAGCATTTTTATATCTTTCGATTGCAAGATTTCCCATTCTGCAGAACGTCTTCGTAATATTACCCACAGTACAAAGCAATATTCAAAATGATTGATTTTTCACACCTTTCTGCGTAAAATTTTATAGTGCTCAACAGATCTCCTATGGCAATCCTCTCCAGAATATTTTTCGATGCCCTTTTATTTTATTAATTTTCAAATTAAAAGATGGTTTCTCTTTTCTCTTTAGGCGTGGCTTTGATGCGCAGGGTGGGGTGATCGATATCACTTGCTTTTATTTTAGACGTGGC
This sequence comes from Pissodes strobi, assembly GCA_016904865.1. Classification (NCBI taxonomy): domain Eukaryota; kingdom Metazoa; phylum Arthropoda; class Insecta; order Coleoptera; family Curculionidae; genus Pissodes; species Pissodes strobi. The sequence goes on from MU181962.1 coordinate 423,066, forward strand.
TTTTATACGCAGGGTGGGGTAATCGATATCACTTGGATTTATATTTCCTGTATTTGTCAATTCTTCTAATTCAATTATTTCTCAATATATGCATACCTACTCCTCCTCACGCTCTTAATGACTATAGTAGCTGCTCTCGTTCAATTCAGACCAAAACCCAAAGAAACTATTTACTGCCGCTGATTTTAAGTTCAGATGTGAAGCTAAGTAAACGAACTTGAACTTCGTTTACGACTAGAAAACTAATTACCTTAGCTTCTCTTCGTAAAACGCTCTAATGACCAAGCGACATCTCCGTCGAAAACATACATTTTTAGTCCCTCCAGCAACATCGAGTAATTTAGCAGCCTTAGCGTAAACCAGGCGATAATATCCTATCTCTCAAAATAATTACGGGCATTAGCCGATTAACTATGCTTGTCTGTTCAGCCATTATGCAGCGTAAACAAAATCCTGACCTCGTTTTAAAAAGCGATGACTTATTCTATTTATCCCTAATACCATTAGGAAATTCAATTATCGTGTCTAGTTTTAAATGCATTGAGTGATTTTAAAGGATTGTTCAACTTTGATAGGCCCGGTGAATGTCGTATTTAAATTGTAATAAATGGGTCATTTATTTTAAATCATCTGCATCGACATTTACACGATGATGGTGAGGCAAAACTTAGACCTGTTTTTTTTTTACAGATGCGGCAAATTACTTTTGTATGGGATAAGAAAACACTAGAACTCCGTTTTAACCCTTATAAGCGAGGTTACAGAAAGTCGCACGCTATCTACGAGTATCGCTCTTTTGTACTGAATGGCAAAATGTCGTTATTTGTTTCAATAAATAAATTATATTGAATAAAATAATAACAATATTTAAAAAAATGTTAATTAGAAATAACTCAAAAATATACAAAATAACGACAAAATACTCGTTATAAAATCAATAAACGCAACATTTAATATTTAATTAATTTATCACTAATACAACTTTTGCAAATTTTTTTAAAACATTGTAGGCAAATCGGTCTTTGGCAAATAAGACACTGATGAAATGTTTTCCTTCTTATGTGATAAGGGTATATATTGAAACAGGCCGACCCTAGGTATGCAAATTAACAATGAAAAGTTCTAAAATAATAAAATTCGCGCTTTAGGTGAACAGATTCTCGTAAATTACGCGATTTTGCTTAGATTTCGGAACCTGCGGGTATCTTAAAAGTGTACATATATGATATACGTCTTGGCCAGATCTTACTCGCTACGATCTTAACTTATTACTAATTTTCTTAAGTAAGTGCACGTATACTAGATGTCTGCATATATATTACTCGTATGAGTAATGTGAATGTATCGAGCGTATAGCACAGTGTAAGGACACATATTTTAGATATGTTATTTTTTTATTAAGTGATCACGGTTTAGTTTTTGGTTCGAAGGCCTGATTGGATTGAAATATCGTAACTTAAATCTCGTAAATATTTTTTTCTTTCTTATGTACATGCATTGTTTCTTTAATAGATACATTCTTTCATGTTGTATTCAAATTTTTGTAAATGTAAAGCAAAATAGATATATAAAAAACTGACCATTTGGGTTTTATTTCCAGTACCTATTGACTGGTCACTTAAGAAATTGAAATCATTCAAGATAATCGTTTCACAAACATCTACTTTTCTACCAAACGACGTCAGTTAATAGGCTCTTGACCGGCAGTGGCGATAAATCATTCCCCATTGTGACGATCACAACCAAAGAGTCTTAACCTATAGGTACAATGAATGTACCTTGGGCAGGGATGTTTCAATATGTCAGATTGCTCTTTTCTCAAGACGACTTGTCATTTTAGATGTGAAGTTTAAGTTAGAATCATGTTCATTTTCCAATTACTAATGTAATTAGGACCTTCAGTTCTTTATCCAGTTCTAGAATTTCAGCTTCTTATCTGAATATGGGGCATAATCTTCATAAGCTTCTTCCCCAAATCTCTTATGAGTTCAAACCTCTGGTTGGATCGGTATCTGCATACCAATTCTACAAAACAAAAGCATTAGCGGTTAAAAAATCGAGAATTGTATAAAAAAGTGCCAAAATGCCTAAGACTAAGGCGAGCTCTTCTTCCTGAAGTAAAATGAGCACACTTTATGTCTAAGCAATCTATATCTCCATTAGTGGAATTTCTTCGAAAAGTGCATTGTTGATAGTCAGAACACGGTCTTATTATTTTTTGGCACATGACATAATATTATTTTTTTCTTTAGAAATAAGAAATAAGGTAGACCCTACGCCCTACGGTACGTTGCGTAATAGACAGAAAATTTGGGTATTATTTGTTTTTAAGAGTGCCGACATAGGTAAAATCGCGTTTGTTCAGTTCTTGGACTAATTCCAATGATGAAAAGTAATTAACAATGGTGATAATGGTTAATTTTTTTTTCTAACGATTGACTCAGTTTTTGAGAATTATCTTCAACTTCGGTTAACGACGTAAATGTACATCCCTCACTAATTTTACCGAATAGGTAGTTTAGCATCAGTAATGGGCAATACTTTAAGCCCATATTTCTTCAGTTTGTTGGGCGTATACATTTTAAATGCGCATTTTCCTCTAAATGATATTAGTATACCATCAACACATCAAGTGGGTTCAGGATTTTTTGGCAAATTTATTTTTTTTAAATAAATGAAATTGCAGCATACCATCTTACATAAGTTTTAAGAAAAAATGTGCCATTAGTTTTCTGAAACTGAATAAATTGTTATTATCACAACTTAGTATATCCATAACATCAATTCTTAATCTACACAAATCATTAAGGTTATTGCCGCGAAGGGTCCGTGTTCTTCAATAACCCGTAGTACCAGTGTATCTGCTTTTATAAGGATTTGGAAGATTTGCCGCCGAAGTTCCTGCTGGCTTCCCAACCGTTGTCGCAGACCTTCTGAGCCAATCGAATCCAAAGAGTTTCAATTGGCCTGACTTAGGAGACATTAAGGAAGTTATCCATGCCCTACACATATGGAATATTTCTTCCTTCCAATCAGTGAAGTGAAGCTCTGACACAACGTGCTGATGCTATATCCAGCCAAAATATATAATTTCCTTCTTTGTGATGCTGGTTGGTAAAATTAACTAATTTTGCGAGACAGTCTCTGATATAGACCACGGCGTTTATGCCTTTTTGTTCCTAACATTAAAACTCAAACTGTGGAGTTGGAAATTCAGAAACGAGGAGCAACATTTCTAGCAAATTGCCCAATGATATATTTCATTCTTTGAGCTAGCCTACCTTGCTGTGCTTAAGACAACTTGCGTGGTCGGCCAGTTTTCGGGATGTTCACTTTCCCTAATTGTTCGATATATTGCTGCTTTTGAAATATTTTCGTCTTGAAGAAGCCTTACTATTGCAATTTTGGGCTTTTGCCGAACGAGTCTACGGATACTTTTGCGAATATCTGGCTTATATGACATTGCAAAACAATGACATGTTCAACAAAATGGCAAACGCTCCAGCAACAGTAAATATCAAAGATGTTTTAATGTATTGCATCCATATTTTTGTAAGGCATCTCGAATTTTTTCTCCAAACTTTTGCAACAAAAGTTATTTCTTTCCTCTTCTATCGTGCAACTTTTCAAATATTCTAGCAGACATCGTCGCTTCAGATAATATTAATAGCCAAAAATAAACTGTAAGACCCTCTATATTTCCTAATACTCGTAATATTTCTATAAGTTTATTTAACCTATAGATGCCGTAAAATGATCTCATCCATATTTTGTCAAGCGACTAAGAAAAGTTTATCGCTTTGTTTTGTTTTGATTGTATAATGCTGGCCGTGTTGTTTACAAACGTTGCGTTTCCTCGGCGATCCCGAGAATATTCGATAAGAGATTTTGATGATGTCTTTATGACAAACGCGCACTATCGAGGTGTTAAGCTTATTTCATATTTGGCACTTTGAGTTTTCATTTCGTTTAAAGCAGTGTGGCATCAAAATTATACATTTATTTAAATTGTGCTAGTTCTGTGCTAGTGCTAAGCTACAAGAAAGGGTGAGTTTTCTCACAGAGTATACTTATTTCTGTATATTTGCTTATACCGATGTTTGATTATCATTATTCAAATAGTTCGATTTAAGAGATATTATAATTATCGCTTTGTTACTGTCTTGCCTGTGTTGTCTTAGCAATTATATTGTTGTTTCTTGTTGATACCTTGAGCAGGT
>MU181962.1:427295-448846 GCA_016904865.1 Pissodes strobi
TACTCACAATTTTAACAGCTTTACTAAGTAAATGATTTTCTATAAATCATGACGAAATGTAGCTGCTAAATACCTTTGTTTAATTTTTACTAAGTTAAGTTTTAAAGAATGAGTATGCTCAGGAATGTTTATTCTTTCCAGGTATACCATGGACCATCCTAAAATTCGAGTTGCTCAACCGCCCAGTAGTTTAATTGTTAGTTGGTAATTAATATCATATAAAAATTTATCTATAATGTTTTTATCCTTATTATTCCAAATAATACATTTCTAGTTTACATAACATTTTATTTCAATTAAAATAGTTCTAAATACCGCTCAGGCATATTCTTCTTATATATATATTAAAATGCAGACAATAAATTTTCGTTAGCTGACCGAAAAATAGAACTACTTAAGTAATAATAATCCAAACATACCTAGCTGTAATTTGTATATAATCTGTATCTTTATAATCTGTAGATGTATTATTTTTGTACTTGCTCTAACTTCCTTCATTTTCTTGTTAGTCCAGTGAATTATTTCAATTATCATGTCACCGTCAAGTAACTGTGTTCAAAATAATCGGCTGTCAGGGTTATTAACGAGCGTTCTAGATGGTGCGCGCAAGATAGGTAATTTTGCGACAATATTTCGACGTGTGGTACGTACAGCTGCTTTAGAACTTCAAGAATATCCAACTCAACATCAGGAATCAAGCCGTCTTCATATTATGCTCTCTCGAACGAAATCAGCATTGTTTTATTCAAAATTACGTCTTCTAGTCACGAGTGTTCCTCTCCAAACCACTCCATCATTTTTTCTTCAAAATTAGTCACGTTGGGGTTTGGAACCTTCGGCAACATGCACTAAAACAGAGTTTTATCCACAATACCGAAACAGAATATTTGCACTCGACGCGCGTTTCGCTAACCATGTTAGCATCATCAGGAGATGATTAAAACTGAGGCAACATAAGAATTCATTATTTATTAATGTTTTCACACTGTTTCACACTGTTTTTACCAGGTCGGTTCAGACAGTAATTTAAAATAGGTTGAAGATGAATAGTTATTATTTTAAACCAGAAATAAATACAAGCGAATTCGAAACAACCTGATGTTACGGAATTATTAAAATTACCGTAACAATGCATCAAGTTTTAATAATACTTCTTCTATTAAATGGGATCTATATTTTAAACCAATAACCGTAGCGTAAATTGCTGAGTTGCACGATGGAATTAGAAGAAACATATATAAACCATTATGTAATGACGACTGCGACATAATAATGTATAATTTATTGTCTTATATTTCATTGCCATCATGAAAAAATCAATACCAATATATATCTGACTGACTGTTATGCAGATTTAACAAATCCCGACCCAGTTTCAAAAAGCGATGACCTATTCGGTTTATCTGTGATTCCATTAGGAAATTATCATATCGGTAATGTATATTTTTAAATGTAATTTCGAACTTTAATAGGTTCTTTTGAATAATTTAATGCTGTTAAATTTGATTCACTTGGATCTGCAGGGCGATTTTGATTTATTTATACGTTAGCATGGATCGAGTCCCACCTGTGTTTGTTTAAATCTTGAATATTAGTGATAGAAAGGTAATTAGTTTATCTTAGTTAGATAGATGCTTTTTCACGTTAGCATGCGTCACTCAACCAATTTCCTATCTGTATTCCATTTTAAACACCTTCCTTCAAATGCATAAAATAATTTGATTTTAAAATAAAAACCATTAGAGGGAAGGTTAAAGTCCAAGCTAGTAAAATCCTCATTGTAAATTAGGGACAACTGAAAGAAAGCCTGCCGAAAATGGTCGTAATTCCTCATGCCTAATAAGGAAGTAAAAAAAGTTTCGAAAGCAATTTAAAGCTGTCAAAGTGGGGGCCCCGTCGAATTCCAAAATTGGGTTATGGCAGAATAGGGAAAATACTTTAACTTGTTTTCAAACTTTTCGGAGTTTTTCTGAGCCTCGTTTATCTTTTTATTAGGGAAGTATAGGTCGACTATTTCGGAATTTTTATTAGCATGTTTGGCTACATGCATTCTTTTGAAAACTATATTTTTGACACGTTTAGCTCACGTGGAAAAATACTTTCGCAATGAGAAATTAGCCCAGTTCAGTATTATCTTGTGACCTATTATATATAATAATTTTTATGAAACAGATAATTTAGGTAGATATGAAGTATGATAGACTAAATGTTATATTTTATAATTTTACTTATAATTTTCTTAGTGCTCAAATTAATATTGAAAATGTTTCTCAAGGTTTCGAATATGCTTGCTTTAAGAAGACGATGAATTAATTTCTTACAACACATATACATGATTGAAATTGAGGGAAAAAGTTATTAATCCGAGCGTAAAAGACAAGTTCACACATAAAATCTAGACAAAACCCATCTTCGTTGAACTTTAACTTTACTGCATAAAGTGGACTATAATGATCCCTGAAAAAAAAAATGCCTGAAAATTCAAGCAAAATAATGTAATAAATAATGAAAACCCGTATCTACAGACATGAAACTTTAATAACACTACTAATACTAGTAGCTATTGTACAAAGACTAATCGATCTATAGTAATATAAATTAATTTAATAAATTTATTTATTATTTAAGTAACAAAAGGGTAGCATTTATATTCAAAATATAGCAAAAGGAAATAAATGTTTTATTACCCACTTAATAAATATTATTAAAAGTGTATGTGGTATGAAAAAGGATAATATTTTAACAAAAATATAGATGTATGAAGGGCTCGGATGAACTTTTCATAATATGCACTGTTTACTTAAAAATTGTATTTTTTATTAAACATACATAACATCAAAATCATTGCCTAACTATAATTTCAAAATAATTAGCAAAGCTTTACTTGTAGATTAGGTCCATATAAAAGGATGATATATAGAAACAACTTGCTCGAGTTTTTCCTAGTTTATTAGTAGCTTATAGTTTTACTTATTTTCCAAATTCTTTTAAATTTAAAGGTCTTCCACTTTACTTTGTACAAATAGAAGTAAAATTGGTCATATATGTGTTGGATATTTTTAGTGTATGCCAATTTAGTCAGACGATTTTAGTTGTTGAAATATGGTTCTCAATTCGGATATTTTCAAAAAGTCATTTTGAGCGATTTTGTATAGTCGGATGATATTTTTTTAACGGATCTCAATACACATTCCCCCTCATCTGGACTGTAAATATACTGGCAGTGGACACTCATGTATTTTTCTACATTCTTCGAATGTCTCTTGAGCCAGTAGCGTGGCTGAGTGGCCACTAAAGACTAATTTTATGTTAACCTCCACAGTTGTGTTAAATGACAATTACCTTAGAAACTTTGATAATATGTTCTGCAAAATTCATCAACAAACAACTTCCTATTTCATTGACTCCCATTTCTGTTGTGGATTTGTCCAACATGCTGAAATACCCTTGGAAAGTGTAGGCTTTAAATGCTCAGTAAGTAAAAAAATATCTTCTTTTTATGGTATATGGTCCCATAGAAAGTTTCGCAGTTGGCAAGGCCTTGTGAAGGCCAAATCTGATACAGTAAGTACCTTCATTTTGGTTTCCCTGGAATTTTGCCCATTTTATTGCCTCTTGACCAGCCTTTGTATGATGCAATTCCTCTGCAAATAAGGGCCTAAATTTATCATAATTTTTTTGGGTAATATTTGTTGTACACTTCATAGCACTTTTTCACCGTGTAACTCATGCTACTTCGTGCATTTTTATGCTACTTCGTAAATGGAATGGAATTTATTTGACCTTTATATTACCGGGATTTTGTCTACCAGGATGTCAAAATATGTTTTCTTAAAAACTGAAATTATTTTACATGAATAAAACAGGCGCCCGTAAACAGATACCAGTAATCGAGTTTTCAATACCATGACATATAAATTATCTCGGTTATAAAAATGGTTTCTTGAAAAAACTGTTTTGACATTCTGGTATACGAATACTACAAATAAAAAAGTACCATTTCATTTAAAAAGTATCAAAAAAATGCGTTTTTTAAACTTTAATATTTTGGTTTTCATTTTCTTTAAAAAATTAAAGCATTTTTCTTTGCAGTTACAATCGAGCCCCAAAACTTAAATTTTGCATTTACCGCTAAATAAATATTTAAATTAAAAATAAATAAAGAGTAACTTAAAACATCCTCAATAAACAATACAGTCATCAAACAAAACCCCCAAACAAATAACACAATTTGAAACTATTAGTAAATAAGTTTACACAGGCCTCTAAAACCAGAATGAAACTTTGGCAGATCAAGTCATATAGAAAGGGATACAGAAAACTAGAAACATTACCTGTCTGCAGAAATAAAAAGCGTTGTTACGTCGTTTGTTACCGAAATTCCAAAGTAACTTCCTTAGCGAAATAAAACTAACTGTGCATTGAGCAATGAAAGTTTCCTTCAATTACCGTTTTCCTTTAAAACGGACGTTTCGTATTTCGAAGAAGGTTGGGACAAAAAAAACCGTACGATTTCATTTATCTTTTGTAATTCTCGGCGATATTTCTTTTCTCTGTAGACGCTATAATTAATTTCAGCGTTTTTTCGTAGCGATAAAATAAAACAGCGACCCGTTCGGAGTAGAAAAATAACACACTCGGAGCTAAACGACCGGATTAAAGAAATTAAAATACGCTGGGATACTTAAATTTAATGCGGCAAGTAATTTGTAAGGTATTAATTGTATAAATTTATCTTGAGACCACAACGAAGCGCTGCAAAAAGAAAAATGCCGTTAAGCTGAAGTTTCTAACAAGTTTTGCCCCCCCGAACAGATAAGGTTTCGAGAAAATACCGCGTCAGCACGCAAGCAAGGAATCGACAAATATTTGCATTCCCTAATAATAATTCTCCTTTTCCGAAATCGCAATTTTAGGGATGCAATTTCTCGAGCCAGCTGAATGCTCCAAATATTTTAGAAGGTGCTAGCAATTACCTCAACATTACACTGGTGAGGCTTATCACTTCAGACTGATATAAAATTGTATGATAATTTTTATTTAGTTTTTTAAAACTATCTTCTATTTTACATTTTCAAAAAGCCGTCTTGTTGCATTGGCTATTCGCTCCATCATATCAATCTTCTAAATACTCAGAGCGGGTTCTGGAAATTTCCATGTTGCGACAAATTACATTTAACACTATTTTTCAATCACTTAGGTTTGAGTGTCGGACGTATTTCCTGATCTCTAATTTAGAAATCCCACACCCTCTCTCTTTACCCTTTGATGCTTTCCACCATCGATATTCTTTTCCACATTAAGAACAGCTTCAATCATTGAAACTTTTGACTACAAAAATGAAGACTTCAAGGTTTTATTCTTCTCGGAGAGAATGGAAGGACTGACTCCGACGCTATATTCCTAATTCTTTCTGTTTGCACCAAGTTGTAAATATCTCGTATTCCTTTTCGTACAATTTGCCTCATCTGCTGAGTAACAAATTCAGAGAAAGAGCATCTGGTAACTTCCGAATTTCGGGAGGAGTACCGGAAATAACGTAATCATCGTCACTATTGCTAGTCATTTTCGTTATTAATAATATAAATATTATTGTGTCAGTTTTCTGTCTAATCAATGTTGCAAACTTAATATTGAAAGTTTTTAAGATTATCTTGATTTTCTTTAGATCGTCTTAAAGAAATCTTTAAACGTCGCGTCGCGTCGTCTTAAAGCAAACCTCAAAATCCAGCCGAATTTCTCCACAAAGAAGTGGCTTACCTCGGACATCTTATCACCAAAGATGGTGTTAACCCAAATCCAGCTAAAATATTCGCATTTCCAGAACCCAAACCCCAAAGAGGGATTAAGTATTTTCTTCAACTTATGGATTATTACCATCGGTTCATTCCGAATTTTGCTAAAATGACCAAGCCATTAATAAGACTCCTTCAAAAAGACATTGACTTTACAATTCTGATTGTAAAACTGCATTCGACACGCATACACACGCATTAATATCTATCCCAATTTCGAGGAACAATTTCTCCTCGCAACTGATGCCAGTGCATTCGCAATTGGCGCGGCGCCGTCCTTTCTCAAGGTCCAGTAGGGAAAGACCTCCCTATAGCTTTTGCTTCCAGAACAATATGCAGCGCCGAAACCAAATATTCTACTATATAACGAGAACATCTTTCTATTGTCTGGACTGTCAAGCATTTCCGCCCATATATTTTCGGAAGAAAATTCACCCTTGTCACGGATCATAGACCCCTAGCATTGATTGCTCTTTTCGATTAATTAAAGACCGCAGCAAGATGGCGCTTGAAACTGGAAGCATACAAGTACCAGATAGAAGATAAACCTGGCAAAATAAATAAGAATGCAGACGCGTCAAGATACACCATTTCCAGGAATGTGCAAAACTTCAAACTAAAATTAGAATTTTTGCTTCTAATAACGATCCAGTGGAAAGAGACAGCGAGGAAATATATACACCCAGTATTGACGACGCTACTGAAAACAATCAAACCATATTAGACGAATGCAACAAATTTGCAGACCAATATAAAACCACTCAAACCAACCCAACTTCTGGATAAATCCCACAAGGACATAACAAGGTTCCTCTGGCAAAATAAATTAGAAGAAATGCACCACAAAATAATTGATGATATCTTCGAAGAAAACTGCGACTTCAAAGATAAAGAAATTAATATCGATAGTCAATAGACAAACAGTAAAAACCAAAAGATATATCATTGTTCTGATTCTATTTGATTCAGAGATTGCAGGTCAACACCTTTTTTACATCCTGCTCAAAGCCCAAAACGAATCTGAGGCATCCAAAACATACTGTGTACAAAACAATTTGGAATTACCCATATTGGGAATGCTGTCTTACATTTTAGCTGATAAAGACGTGAAATTCAAAATCTGCCAAGACCTAGTCAAGACACCAACATAAGACGAAATTCCTCTAATCCTGGACCATTACCATCGTGGAAGAGCAGACCTGCTTAGAGCAAGCATCGAAATACTCATATCAGGGAGATCCGATGACCAAACTCAGGAAAAACAAGAATAGGAAGTCAACGCATTATAGCATGAACGACATTTGATTGGCGCCGGGTTCGTGGTGGCAAATACTGTGTGCAAGTCGGTGAGGACCTTCGGAACCATCTCGGACCGAGTATGCTTACTGTGGCTTGAGACGACCCCCATTCTAACCAATATTATTCAGGTTTATGCTCCTACTATCGACGGATCTGAAGAAGAACTAGAAATCTTTTATAAATAAGCATTAAGAATGGCCAAACCAGCTGAAGTCAACATAATCATGGTAGACTTGAATGCCAAAGTAGAAAATATCGAAGATGTTTTGATCTACTAATTCAGTTTTGCCAAGAAAAAGACCTAATTATGACATTTCAAACAGCCTCCAAGAAGACTGTTTACGTGATTCTTTAATGCAGATAAGAATGTGCACAATCAGCTCGACTTTATCGTCATTAATAAAAGATTTGGGACACCATGAAAAACGCTAAAACTTACCCAGGGGCGGATGTTTTTACGGATCGTTCTCTATTGGCCGTTACAATTAAAGTACAATTTAAAAATGCAGGAAAAGCCAGACACCATAACCGATTGACACAAGAAAGCTTTTAGATCCAGCAGTCAAAGCGGAGGTCCGGGAGGAATTAAACTCAAAACTTGTTAACATCTGTAATATAACTGATGCAACTAAGATTGAAAAAGCTGAACCAGATTAAATTTAGATCCAGCAGTGAAAGTGGGGATCCGGGAGGAATTAAACTCAAGACTTACTAACATCAGTAATATAACTGATGCAACCAGGATTGAAGAAACTTGGAACCAGATTTAAAACACTGTGGTAGAAGTAAACCAAGGTAAACTGATAGGAATCAAATCCGAGCATAAAGAATGAATTACTCAGGATATTCTAAATGTGATGTTCCTTCGCAGATCATACAAAAACAATAGCCCCACCAGATACAAAGAAATTCAAAGAGAAATAATTATTTCTAGAATAGACAAGCGAAGAAAGAATATCTAATGAAACAGTGCAAAGAAATAGAACGACTAGAAGCCAAGTGACTATGAGAAGAGAAATACCAACATCCCTATTTGAATATCATCAAATATTAAGCAATACAGAGGAAAAAACTGCTAGAGTGGAAAAGTATATAATGCTACTTTTCGGGGATAACAGAAATCCGACACATACGTAATATTGCAGCACAAGATGGAGTGGAAATAACTGGAGCAAAGATAATGCATGCTAGTTCGAACGGAAAATGTGGAAAATCGCTTGGACCAGACGGAATACAGATGGAGGTCCTAAAAACACTAGAAGGCTGTCTTACAGTTTTGTTGGAACCGTTTAACTGAATATACAAGACCGGAGTGGAGTAATCTCCAAAGATTGGCTTAAGTCAACATTCGTTGCTTTACCCAAGAAGAAGAGTAGTAAGCCTTGTAAAGAACATAGAACAAGTAGTTTGTCGAGCCATGCGTTGAGGCTGTTCGTAAAGATCATTCACTCCATAATTTACACCAAGTGTGAGGTACTCATACAACGATGCCGAGACGTGTGACCGTTCAACATAATTGTTAATAACCTGATTACATGAAATATGCCTAGATGGATGATATATTCGTATAATAGCCAATCCTTACTGGAACCTAACGGCAAATATTCAAATAGACAGCCAAACGTCGGAGGATATACATATTGAGAAGGGAACTCGCCAAGGATTGGTGCTCTCGCCGCTTTTCTTCAATTTATATGCAGACAAAAATTTCGGAAGAGCCGATCTCAAAATTTGCAGATAGTCAAAAAAGTCAAATTCAAAAGCAATAAATATTTTCCATTGAAACTACATCTTAATCAAGCATTAGAAAATGCAAACCATGCAAGACCATTAGATTTTTGGTTGCGTGTAGGAGACTAAATTTTAAAAAAAAATAACCAGTTTCACAAACTTATTTGACTTGATAGCACATAAAAACACAGAGTTCAGGATTTTTTTTACGTCACCGATATTTTAAAAGAGTTTACGTCGGCGTTTCACATTATGGGATAATGGGACCGTTTTCTTGAGAATACATATAATAGCAATGCATACATGGAAATGTCGGAAACTTTTCTTTCGGAAGTTAGATGAGCTGCCATTAAAATAACGACGACAAATGTACTTTTAGCAAGGCGTGTGTCTGGCACATTGTGCACGCGAAATTACAGAGTGGCTTGACAATAAATTTGGAGATCATTGGGTTGGCCTGCCAGGAGCCTGGATCTCACGATTTCTGACACGTATCTTTGAGGCAAGCAACTCATTGAAATTAATATGAATATTTGAAAACAGAACTTTTTAGAACCAGTTCAAATGATTTCACTCGAGCAGATAAGAAACAATCATGATCACATTAAACAACAGTTTGAGAAATGCTTCGAATACGGGAAAGTATGATTGAATAAATAAAATTAATTTTTATTTTAAGTTATTTAAAAAGTAATTTGGATCAGTGGAATAATGTCTGTAAACTTTGGCCAGGATATGAATATTGTTTGTTTACACCATTTTGCTCCATAATGACAAATAAAGAGAGTTTACTATCCAATGTTGGATACTTTCAATGAAAAAGTCCGAAATTCACTTCGTAGATGTTTTTTTTTTAACCAGAAACTTTTATTAAGAATAAATTTTGGTCGAAGAATGAAATCTTTGGTCTATGTGTTCTTTAAGCCCTGTCTCCGTGGATATGCTATACAACTTCTGCTAAGATTTGTTTACGCAAGTGGGAAGCTTTTTTATTTTTGATTTTATGGGATAAACTTATTCTTGTCGGTGTCTATGTTATACAGGGCGTGAAAAAAATAGAGAAAAACGTTAACATTAACTAACTTATCTGAGAATAAAATTTTACGCTTCAGAAGAACCACCGTTGTTTTCAATGGACTTGTTAAGGTTTTTTTAAACCGACAAAACAGCATTTCTTGCATGATTGGCTGGGATTTCCTCACATGCTTGTCGTATCCTGTTTTTACTTGAAAAAGGTTTTGAGGTCTGCCTTTAAAAACAATTTCCTTAATTCGTCCCCAAAGGAAGAAATTAAGAGGTGTGAAGTCGGGGGAGGTCGGCAGCCTATCGGAAAAAAAGTCATCTTCATGCGAAGCCCGGTCAATCCATTTTCCTCTAAAATTAAATTTAAGCCAGGCTCTTACTGCTGCCATATGTTAGATGGTCTAACAGAAATATTGGATCTTGCCTGACATTCAGGGGCATTGCTTCAATACTATCTGCAAAATCATTTGACAAAAAAATTATAACGATTTGTCCTTTAATGTTATTAAAATTGGTTCTAAAATTTTGTTCCCCAAAACACTACACCAAACATTGACTTTTTGATACACTTGACTCCGACATTCTAATAATTCTACCACCCAGCCAAGGTTAGTTATACTCCTAAACCTCGAAATTTGCGATGGAAAAATTCCGTTAGTGGATGATCTTCATAGTACCACATTATCCATTGACAACAATTAAATAGTTTATATGTGCCCAGGAAACAAAGTGTATTAAATTTTGGTCTAAAAGGCTGGTACTTATGTTTCTTCAAAACAGTTATGAAAACTTTAGTTAAGTAACCTGGATCATTGACTTTTTTGGGTTCTCTGGTAACATGAAGCAGCTCATCTTCCTCAATGTTTTCAATATTGTCTTGGGCCTCAGCCGGTTGAAACTTAAAAAAACGAAGCGACGTTTACCACTACCGGAATTTTTCGTCGTAAAAGTAGAGGTTTTAACTCTGTGGTAGAACGTCGGAGTCAAGTGTATCAAAAAGCAAAAAAATGTTTGGTGTAGTGTTCTGGGCAGCGAAATTTTAGAACCAACTTTTTTCGATAATAACATTAATAGACAAATATTTCTAAATTGTTTTGCAAAATGACTTTTTAAATATTAGAGAGTTGCTCGTGAATGGTATGACCAGACCTAATATTTTACGCTACGGGTACCGGTTTGGATGACATTTGGAATATTTGAATTTTTCGGTGCTATTAAACTTATTGTGATCGTTTCGACGTTTTTATCAATTTTTCTCGAATTTCGACAGGGTAAGTAATGATTAATTTATTTGTAACAAAATATACTAGAAAATAATATATGGCTAATAATGTTATTTTACTAAAATACCTGTAAATATACTATTTTTTTGCTTTAAATTTGGACTTGAACGTAGGGATTCCAATTGAGGAGGTTTCAAGCAAAACCGAATAAATCCACTTTTTATGAAAATTGAGTTAGCGGCGGATACCGATTCAGTTTGTTAAAATACATCATATAAACCAACTATTAACGTGCAAAAACGAATAAATCCTCGTCAATTTCAGGGTTGATATTGATATTTTCGTGCAAAACCGAATAACTCCGCTTTTCGCTCAAAATCGAATAAATCCAAATATATTTATGTCGAGTGTCCTATTTTACCTAATTAGTAAGTGTGTATTTTGAATAATAGATGGTAACAGCTTATGGAAAAACAATTTGGAAAAGAGTGGGAAAACGGTGAAATTGTTGCATTTATGCGAAAATCGAGTTGAAAATAATGAGGAAATAACTCAGGAAGAAGAAGAGATGAGTAATGAGTGTGACTGTTTAGAAGAGGAGTCTGCACTCCATATTTAATTAACTTCTTGTTATGTGGTTTAAACTTTAAAAGATAGTTATTTTTTAATGTTTGCTCTTTGGCTAAAATTTTTTCTTAGAAAAGAATATTACTTTTTTGTTTAATTTGTGAGTAAAGTTTTTTTCAGATTTTTTTCATGGGTTTAAAAGGATAAAAAGCTAATTTCCTTTCATGTTTGTCAACTACACATATTATGTTTTTGTTTGTACGAGTTTAATAATATTTTTATTATTGTTTGCTAATAAAGTTTTGAGCAAAACCGAATAAATCCAGTTGTTTTGAGCAAAACCAAATAAATCCATATTTGTTTTAGTTCTATTTCTCCGAAATATTATTTTTGAAAATTTATATTATAGGGAAAGTCTTATTATGATGCCTCTAATACTGTTTGCTAATAAGATAAATGAAAAAGCTAGTACTTTTTGCGTAATAGAAAAATCGTCTTTTCCCAAAAATCGTTTATAGTGGATTTATTTGTTTTTGCTCGAAACCTCCTCAATTGGTTTCACTGGGCGTTTCGGGAGCTTAAGTGTTTCAAGAAAAGTAATTATATAAGAAAGTATTTTTGCGAATAAAACCAAAAATAAGCTATAATGGTTAGGAAATATATATATTTTTTTCTTAAAAATTGTATTTTATTTTATTTTTTTGTCAATCTGGATGACCCGAACGGGACTCACTCCTGAGGAGGAAAAACGTCTACTTGTCCTCTTAGAGGGCGATGTTTCGGACATAGAAACAGACAGTGGTGTTGAAACAGATGATGATGAAGAGTTATTTCGAGTACGAAACATCCAGCACGCCAATCCACAGGAGACAGAGGACATTATGTTGTACAACAAACAAGATAACTCCCAGATAGAGGAAGAAATAATAGAAGGAGAAGTAGAAGAGGAAGTTATTCCAGACGATATACCATTAGCAACCCCTTTTTGGCATCGCATCTGCATCATATAAAATCTCAAAAAAAGCCAACTATGAATCATGATGTTTTGGCCCCACTTACCTATTTCAAAATGTTTCTTGATGGTGATATAATCAATTTTTCAAAAAAAACTATAAATTAATGTTTAGTCAGTATTAAGACAGCAAATTCAAAGGGTTTTCGCAATAAATACATTATAATTAAAAAAAAAATAACTTGGGCTGGACAAGATTTATTCCCACTGATGCTATATGGCATCTATTGTTTTTTCCTAAAATTTTCGAAAGAAAAATTATAAATTAATATTTAGTCAATATTAAGACAGCAAATTCAAAAGCTTTTCGCAATAAATAAATTTTTATTTAAATTATTTGGGCTGGAAAGGGTTAAGCAAGATAAAAACAGCTGAATATTAAATTTCCTTGTTTTAATTCCACCAACTGTTGCTACATTTAGTTTCGGTATAGTGACAAGAAAACTTCGATGATATATTGCTCCCAATTGGAGTTGAATTTAAACTACATAGCATTACCAACTTCTAATGCCACATCTCTAATTTTATAATAATATGGCATAATGAACACATACTTTGTAATGCTTCATTAAAGCCGTTTTAATAACTGTCAGTTATAAAACCGAAAAAGATAATCCTTATTCCACTGTCGTATTTGTCCATATGCCGCAAAGCAACTTTCTACAGTAAGAGCCCATTAAAAAGTATCCATCAGATTATATGCTGCACTTCGAATCAATGGCTCTTGATGAATGGGTGCAAGATTTTGCGGAAGATGTATAATTATTTGGAGTAAAATATGTACAAAAATTAATAATAGCATGCCTCTGACGATAATTATTTTTGAAGAAGGATATTTAATCACCGTCATTATAGCTCGGTCGGTATCCTGAAATCATCACGCCATTAGTCTGAGAAGCGATAGGCTTTCTTAGATTGAAATACGAAGCAACGCTATACATTACACTAAAAGTGCTTAGAATAATTGACAATTAGATAAAATAATTAATAATGACAGATAAATGTCTAATATTCTTACAGTTAGTAATTTATAAGGACCATTTAACTTTCATTTTATCCTACTGGTGATTCGTTAGTTCTAGATAGAAAATTTAACAATATTTACTTTGCTATTATATTTATATAGAAGCATTACCAGAGTCTGCAGCACAACAAAAGTGACCTCTTGCAGTTTCTTCAACTTCTTTAAGCGCGTTCAAAGTCAATGTCACAATACGCTTTATTGTTAAAACAAATTATTATTGTTAACAAAGTAAAATAAAAATATCATAGAGCCTAATATAGTATTCAATACTAAAATGTGGTAAGAAGTATATGCAGCTAAACATAATATGAGAAGTTACATGGTTAAAAATATTTTTTTTTACGCATGCATCATAATCAACGATTATCGCACGCTGCAGCGTGCTTAAAATCATGTTTATGATGCACCTACTTTTTTAAAGGTTGCTATAGAAACATTTGATAATGTCAAATGTTACAGATTAATATATTCGTCAATATATCCCTTAAGTTTAATATTTAAAACATTTTTGAGATTATGATGCATTCGTAATAAAAAATAGCGTATGATATACGTGTATAACAGGCCTTTAAAGCCCTTGCGACTTACAAAACACTCCGCTGCGCGTCGTGTTTTGAAATATGTCGCGCGTGCTTTAAAGGCCGTCTTATACACTTATATCATAATATACTATTACAACGCAATATAAAATACACATAATAATTACAGACTACAGATTTATACTAGCTACAGTCATTGAGCATAAAAATCAGATTGACTATAATAAGCCCCCTCCGTCAAAAACTGCCAGATGCTGTCTAAAACACCTGAGTGCCCCTGAGTGCCCCTTAATGTCGCGCGGAAGGTGATTGAATAGCTTTATGCCCTTATAAAAAATTGATTGATTTCTGCTATGGATGCGGGGATGGGCAGATGTAAATTGTTTTGCGTCATATACCTAGGGTGCTCTGCCATGAATCTATGCCAATTTTAAAATAGAAGGCTAGCAATTTCCAGTACGTAAATACAAGTTACTGTAAGAATTCTCTCTTGAATGAATAAAGGGAGGTAGGAATCCCGAGGTTTTGCCCTGCATATGTCTGTTGTTTGTAATATAAAGAGTGAGAGTGACTGGATAAGGTAATTTCTAGCATTACCCCAGAAACCGATGCCATGCCGTAGCGAATACATAACTCGACAAGGGCAAAATACACAGACCTACCATCTGCCGCGACAAGCTATTCAGTTGCCACCCTCACAGCAAAGCAGCCACTATATATTTTGTTGGCAAGAGCAACAATGTGGTTCTTAAACTTGAGTTCATTATCAATGACGACACCAAGAAATCTGCTGCTAGAGTGCTGCACAATTGGGTCATTGCCAAGTGGCACACCCCCGAGGTCACCTCTAAAACACAACACCTTAACTTACCAGAGTTTAGTAACAGGCGATTAGATTCAAACGAAGCTTTTGTTCTCTTGAGGTTCGCCAGCAAGGTTTAACGCAGGGACTCACTGTCAAGCTTCCGAACGGCAATCTCATGACTAAAATGGTCTAACACCTTTTATAAGATACTGCCTCGGAAACCCTACCACGATTAATCTGGGCATATACATTATAAATTAAATTGTATACAACATCACCAGTATTATGACCCTCCCGAAAGCCAAACTGGAATTTACTAAGGACCTCAGCCTTATCTGACGAAATTTAACTAGAGTGATCAGAAAAAAATGGGTCTGAAATTTGAAAGTTCATCCAGACTGAGACCTTTATGAATTGGGATAATTTCGGCTGATTCGAAAATGTACCCATCGTCCACGCAACATTGCTTGCGTGAGCAATAGTCATTAAAGATACGTCAGGAAAGTTAAGGAAAGTCTTGGTGGAAAGTTTGTCCTCTTCAGAAGAATTAGGATTCTCTTTAGTTCAATCAAGTCGGTGGACAAAAAAAAAATAAGAAAACTTGGATAGTCATGTTTGACATAAAACCAAGGGGATCAGTTGAAGGATCGAGATTTTGTTGCGATTTTACAGAAGAAAGTATTTAGTTCGTCAAGGAAAAGCTCAGGGTTTGCAACCGGTTGATGATTGCTCTTATGCGTATATCATTTACAATTCTCTATAGCATTCTTTTGGCTTATTTCTTTCGATTCGAATAATAAGACTCCCTAACAGGCGATTATACATAAAAAAGCCATGCATAATAGTATATTATGATATAAGTGTATAAGAGGGCCTTCAAAGCACGCGCGACATATTTCAAAACACGACGCACAGCGGATTAAGCCTGATTAGTGGACGACATATGGAGCGGTAGGTAAGGCCCACTTTTTCTTGGTTAGTGAATAAGACTGAGCCATCACGCGTCACATTTGGCTATTAAACGCTCATTCGAAATTTGCGAGTATTTTTTCTGGGCACATATTCTTTTCAACTTTTATTAAGGCATATGATCAATCAAGAGGTTTGTCACATGTAGCAAGAAGCCAACAAAACAACTAATCTTTTGGTAGTCATTAGGAATTAATAAATGAAAGTCATGTTTTCTTAAAGTGCGATATATTTGTATAGATATAGTTTAAATGATTGCATAAAGTTATGATTATAAAACACATTATGCTTCAACAAATATTCTATGCTTCATTTTTATCTATCTAAAATGCATTAATCATTGTAATATATACCTCGAATTTACAAATCGACTGAATTAAAAAACTGTTTAGTCCCATTTATATCTTATTACAACGTTCCACAAGAAGTGGAACGAGAACTGATAAACCAATAGATTTTCATGAGCTCTCTAGTACATTTAGCAAGTCTTTGCACCGTATTAGTAGTTATGTTCTAGTGCGCTGCTAGATGAAAATTACCTCACATAAATATAGAAAATTATGTTCTTTGTAAAGCAAAGTACAGTTTGTACTTCAAGAAAGAATTTAATGATGGGAGAAAGGAAAAATTAAATGTTGTTTCAGGCTTTATTGTCAGATTATTCAGTTTCCTATATATTTCTATGTTTGATAGTTAATTACCTGGTTGCAGCTTTATTTTTATAGGCATCACTAAGTAAATATTGCTGCTCGTTTTAAGTAATTCTTGTTAGGTTTATTTTTAGTTTTATATTCACTTCATTCAAAACAGTCGTATCTTTTTCATTTGGTAAACTTAAATACACTTAAACTAGAAGAAACTAACCAACATTATAGCAATATTTAAATTCTGTGTTATGCATCAGATTCACGTATATATAATGTGCCATTTTTTTCTTCTTTCTGAACCCGTATTTGTCTTCCCTGAATGTGAGTCTTCCATCTATTTCAACTCTCCCCTGGTTTATGCTATCCTCACCCACTATACCTGCCAGCTATGTTTCGTATGTCATCGACACTTCTTTTTGCCATTCTTGGTCACCACTTTTGTTGGATTTTTAGTTCATCCGTCTTCAGCTTGTCTGCCCACATGCCCTGCCCAACGCTACTTCCTTCTATGATGCCTCTAACCTTTCTTACTTTCCTGATATCATAATTTCTTATTCTATCTCTCAGTCTCACTGAGATCACAAGCATAGTTCATTCGATAGGTCTTATTCGGCAGAATGCATGTCTTGTAGACTTTTATTTTTAGGTTTATAGGGATTGTGCGAATTTTAAATATATAACTCAATTTGCCAAACGCCGCCCACGAGATTCGGATTGGTTTGGTAATTTCTGATATTCTTTGCGCAGTTTAAATATGTCATCTGTGGATCTTTATTAGTTTAGTTATTAATGTGATCAATTTGAGTCGTTCTAGCGCCGAAAAAGTAGTGAGGATCTAAAAGCTGAAGCGATAATTCTTTAGATAATTTCTAGGGGAAACTCCCTAGTGTTGCTTCTCTGTTTCGAAAAGCAATTTTTTTTTAAGAAAAGCCGATTAATTGACGAGAATCTACTCCATCGACGAGAATCTACGCCAGAAACTGCATGTATTAGAGTTAGAGGACACTTGGAAAATGGTAATGCCGAGGTAATTGAATTTAAACTTTTCTTCATTATTGGAAAATTGAATAATCTGTAGCATCCAAACTTTCGTTCATTAAGAGGGCTATGAGTATAACATATCAATATTGCATCGGTGCGCATTGCCGATCTGGTGATTTTTTGTATGAAAAATATATATTTTAAGGTGCGTGCCAGCCAACGCATAACTATTTTCAAGAAATAAATCTGAGATTCGTAAGCCTTGTGAGGTCTGCTATATAAAAGTGTAATAACAATTTCGCATACGGGATCGGGTAATCGGTTAAATTAAAATAAGCAGAAAATCACAAAAAATTTCCAATACTTTAATATATTTTCAGTCTTCATGATAAAACTTGATCTTTGTAAGTTTAGTTTTAAGTGCGATTTCAATATAGTAAAGTATTGTTTCCTCAATTCGTTTTGTTTTCTCTCACGTACTTATTCTACTTTATTTTCTACACGTCGATAGATAATTAATTTTCCGTCTTAGGCAATCTTCTACATCAGAAAATGTAGAAAATAAACATTTTAAATAAAAAAATTGTAACATTCTGTTTATTAAAAAACTTAATTAGTAAAAATCAAAATAGAAAATTAGCGCAACATATTTGAAACACTTTTATATTTCTAAAAAAAAGTTAACATAAAAAAACTAAAGGATTCTGAGTTAACAAAATGTGTATACATATATCGTGTTACTACAATATTACCAAATATATTAACAAAATGATAAGTCTCTCAGTAGCTTGAAACACAAGAATTTGAAATATTGATATAGGCAGACTTGATCATAATAAACAATCGAAATCAATATTCATCGAATTTATTACTATCTCCCATTTTTAGGTGGTGATAAATAATATAGGTTAGCATTTTCGACTTTTCAGGAGTAATAGGAGAACGAAGCTGCTTAAGCTTAATGAATAATCTGGACAGTGAAGTAAAATGTTTTTCTGCTAGCTCCCAAATAGCTCTAACTATTGTAAGATTATCTATCCGCTGAGATCTTGAAATATATTTTCAAAGTCTTGAAAACCATCAAAATCTTTCAAATCTCAATTGTCTATGAAAAAAAAAATCATCTACATCTGTTGTTTCGGTTAATATTGTTCCTCGGCAAATCTAAACACATTTTGTGTATAATATCTATCATAATATAGGAGGCTCTAAAATCTAAACCGCACGAGATCAAAGAAAACAGTTTGCACATTCCTATCTTGGGTTTTCATAAGCTATCGAATGATAGTAACTTTGAATTTAACCGGAGGTTTAAAAGTTCCGGTTAGTTTTATCCGCAGGTTAAATTCGAAGATTCAGCCATTCGATAGTTTATGAAAACTTAAGATAGGAATGTGCAAACCGTTTTCTTTGATCTTGTGCGGTTTAGATTTTGGAGCCTGTCAAAGTGTCAAAATACCCGACTTTCAACTGTCAATATTTGGTAAACTGCTAAAGATAGGTATAGGTTATTATACACAAAACGTGTTTAGATTTTTCTAGAGAATCTAAAAATGTAATAATATACAGGGTGTTCTATTTAAAAATATATCAAGGTGACCCCTAGCATTTTTATTTGATGTTCAATTGTTTTTTGCTGGACATATCCGAATTCGCGTGAGAAAATTACATAAGATGTCTATTTCAGTTTTTTTTTTATAAAAGTACAGGGAAAGTAAAAAAATAGCCTTTTCTAGTCCTCGTTGGATAATGTACCGTATTCATCAAAACATTCTAGCAAGCGCAACGTAACCCATCCCTCGGTTGCAGACTGGATCAAATACTTTGACACTGTCTTCAACGGGCTTCTTCAAATTTTTCTCAAAAACGTGTTTCGTTATGTTGAGTTTTCTGTGGCAATTATGGTTTGTATTGGCTTCAATTTATCCAAATATTTCATAAATTAGCTGCGTCTTTTTTTGGGTTCCACAAATCTATTTGAACACCCATTTTCTTCATATTGCTAGCATTGTCCGGACAGATGAATAAATATAAATATCATACATTTATTTCGTAATTATTTAAGTTTTGACCAGTTTCTCTGTCCATGCAATCATAACATGCATACATGATCAATATCTCTAGTAACAAAAAATTATTTTTATACTTTTAACTCGAAATGTGATTGCTCGAACTTGAAACTTACAAGGTAAGGCTTCTCGAAGCAAGTCCCAATGAATGAATCTTGATTGAACGGAATTTTATAATCAAATGACTTTCAGTGAATTAAAAAATCAGTTAAAGTTAAGAATATAAATATTAATAAGGAAAAACCCAGGAAATACTGTATGAGTGAAATATTAATAGAACCAAAATTTTTAGAGGAGCGTAAATTATAATATTTTACGGCAATAATTAGCTTACAATCATATTATGTTATTTTAAAAAATATGTACTATGCTTTCAATACGCTGGGCCTTCGAAAAGCGAATATCTACAGTTTGAATGGCCGCTCAAGTCTGGTCCTGATAAATAGATTCTCATTGAAGGGAATTATTAATCAAATGACTTTCAGTGAAGCGAGTTTCCAATCTATTATTAGAATAGTGCCTTCTAACTGGTTTTCTTCATCTTGAAAATGTAATTAATGGCCTTTTATAAATGCTCTTAATCATTATCTTTATATACGTCTTTCCATCGCAATCTGATTTTCCTTTCTTTTTTGCAGGTGAGTATTTGCATCATGACACGCATCCTCCAAAGTAGGAATCACATAAAGAAGATAGGTATGATAGGTATAATTTTTTGAGTTCGGTATTTGACTGGTTATAATCTCTTATACGGTAGTTGGGAGCCTAACACAAGACAAAAATAGAGGTCATAAAAAACGACCATTTAAGGAACGAGTATTTTTATGGGGTACATAAAAATTTTTTATTCAAAACCTTTTCTGGTGAAATATTTGATGTTCACTTACATATTGCACAAAAAATAATGTATGAAATGAAAATCGGAGCGTTTTCACATCTTAATGAATTAATTTTTTGTACCTGTTATACATCTTGACGATGAAAATACAACTAAATTATGATTATTCTTTTGAAAAATGTTAATTTAATATTGTTGCTCAAAAAGGTAGTGAAATTTAGTTCAAATCAGCACATAATTTGTATTCTCTTAGACCCACAGTATAACTCTCGGAACAAACATAGAAACAGAAATCCTGCTAATGTGACGGTTTAAAACAATTTATAGTTTTTCTATTGCACTGTATAAAACTTTCCGGGAGGTGCTAATTTAATTTGAAAAAGAACATAATTTCTATATTTATGTTAGGCAATTTTCACTCAGCTTGCTCTCGTAAGGCGTGTAGATAATCCATCGTTCCTATATTGAAACACGGTAGCCAGGAACTTATGAAAGGTGAAAACCTGAGTTTCTTTTCGTCAGTTTGAGCTGTGAGAGCGATGTATGTGATGAATGACATCATCCTTAATTTTGTTAAATTTCAAGCACAATGTAGCCCTTTCTCTTTATTCAGGCAAATTGTGAACTTGGGTTTTTTCATATATAGAAGCCAACGAATAACTGAGTTATAGTTGGTTTTGGATTTCATCAATATCTAAATAAGCTGCAGTTGTTTATATTTGCAGGAAACAAAACTAGATAATTTCAGTTTTTTTTCGCTGTTAGTTAAACGTTCTTACAGAGTTCAGATAAATGTATTTAACAGCTCGAGCTTTTGTCTGAGATCTATTTACCTTTTATTGTTTAAGAATGTTAACAGAATGTATGGCCCTTTAAAGGGTATCTATATTCATGATGTCATGATTAATATGAGTATGGCCATTCGAGCAAGAAGGAGAACAATACGTCCCAATCGTTTATTATGACTATCAAAGCGACAATACATAGATGATACGTTTGTTGACTAATTCACATTTATTCACAAGTAAC